>JAHDVE020005597.1:80000-133056 GCA_022606495.2 Halesus radiatus
TTTACATAATTTTATTTACTCATTATTACTTTTTCAATTTATTTTTTATAACTTATTGAAGTTTGTAAACCTCATTGTAATATATAATCATTGAAGAAGTTAATATTAACACATCCCAAATGAACCACGAAACCGAAAAAACAACAGAAAATAAAAAGATTTCAGTCGCATCTGGGACTCGAACTCAGGACCTCTACCTATCCGGGGTAACCGCTTAACCAACTTAGCTAATGAGACCAGTTCAATTTACGCCATCTACACCAATATCATACTTCAAGTTGAAGACTTGTTAATATTATACTCCATTTTTGAAAGCGTTTAAGTTCGGAAACGGTTGCAACCGTTTCCAGGATTTTAGAAAAACCGTTTAAAAAAACGTATAACTACGTCCGCAATAAACCCGCGCGAAGTGATTCCTGTAGAGCACAATTCGCTTGAGAATTACGCACGGAACATGTAAAACAGCTCCCCGCAACACTTTACGAAACTCATCACACCCGTCGTAAACTGTTGAAAATTTACGCTCACGAAAAAATTAAATACCCGGCCCCAACGCCGAACGCCATATACCGTAACCCGTTTAAAATTATTTTTTAGGAAAAAATTAAATCCCCGAACGCGATCCGCCCTAACCAGTTTTAAATAAACGCTTTAAAAAATTTAACGCCCACCCGCAACGCAGAACACGAACCATCGTAAACCGTTTAAAAAATGTAACGCCTGCCCGCAACGCAGAACACGAACCATCGTAAACCGTTTAAAAAATGTAACGCCTGCCCGCAACGCAGAACACGAACCATCGTAAACCGTTTAAAAAATGTAACGCCTGCCCGCAACGCAGAACACGATTCATCGTAAACCGTTTTAAAAAATGTAACGCCTGACCGCAACGCAGAACACGATTCATCGTAAACCGTTGTAAAAAATGTAATGCCCGCCCGCAACGCAGAACGCGATTCATCGTAAACCGTTTTAAAAAATGTAACGCCCGCCCGCAACGCAGAACGCGATTCATCGTCGTAAACCGAAACGCTTAATAACGGTTTCACGCGAAACGCTTTCTTTTATTTAATATTTGAGATAGACTAGATTGAACGGACCGATAAGGAAAGACGCCTAAGGAGAATACATGACGCGAAATTTACTTTCGCGTATTGTGAAATATCAACTAATTTGACCGATATAAGTAAAAAGTTTTATCCAGCTCTTAATTTAATTTTAGGGACGCGCAAAATAGACGGCATTTTTTACTACAAGCTCTATATCTGTCCATCAGCTAATTTTAGTATAAACGTATAAAAAGGGTGAACATTTTACCGTAGTGAATTGTGGCTCAATTCGCCTGCACTTTAGCTGGCTAGGTAATTAAAAACTGAATGTTTACAAGAACGCCGACTAATAATAATAATATTATTTCACTGTTGCATATGGGATAAAATTGTATTGTATAATATTTTGTAAGACGATTATATCGTATTGAATCTGCTGTGGGTATCTAATTTGAAAACGCATTTCGTTATTTATATACATGTGGGTGGCGGGTGGTTTTTTTTTGTCATAATTGTGTCCGTATTATACGTTTATTTGTTTATTTATTATTATAAATAAATTAATTTATCTAAAACTGTGTTCATCTGAAGCGACCTGCCAGGTAATTATGTTTTTCTATATCTATTTGTACATAATTAGTTAAGAAATATTTGTACATCGCCCTTGAGGTGATTTTTCACAAAAACGGCGCTATACAAATCATCAAACAGTTTCAAGAGAAACCGAAACGGCTTCTATTATTTTAAAAAAATAACTGAAACGCCCACCTCTAGTCCTGTGATGAGATGAGCGGCGTTTTTTTATATTATTATCCAATATCCAAAATGGCGGAAATAAACAAAGTGTTGAAATAAGGCGTCTTCAATTGCTTGTCAATTTACTTTAACCGCCCGAACTTTAGGTTAATATTAAAAAAAGTAGATAAAAAATATCGTTTTTTTATTAGATTTCGCAATAACAATACGTGTGACTAGTGACGTAACTTGTACGAGAGAGACGAAAATATCCGAACCCATCCGTTAGCTTCGGCTGACCTCGAAATGCTATACGAGATAATGCAGGAACAAAATTGACGTATTCGAATGTTTTGTGGGTTTTTGGTATAGTTTTTTTTTGTACCTGAACGCACGGGATACGGCTTGTTGCGTTCGGGCGATAATATAGCAGCCATATCGCATTCGTTCGTATGGATAGGGCGGTTAATATTATTATTTTTTTTTTTTTAATAATATTTGATGGCCTCCGTGGTCGAGGGGTAAGGCTCTCGACTACGAATCCGAAGGTCGCGGGTTTAAATCCCGGCGTGCGCAAGTAAATTTTATTTAAGAAATTTGTGCTGTTTCACAATTAATTAAATTAAAAATAATATTTAGTTTATTTGCATACGTTCCTTAGTGGAAGATACTTTCAGTATCGCCCTGGTGAAAGACCACCATTCAGAATTGAAACGTTGCTTGAAATGGCTTTTAGCTGTGTTTGGTGACCAGATCTGAATAGCCAGGAATTACCCCACCTTCCTCTTTCATTTCTCCTTACCCTCCCCAATAGCTTCAGCCTCACAACATTCCCCACTTGGGGGTGCCATAGTCTGACTGGATCTAGACGGTTGGGAGCAGTTGGGATTCTTGTGCGGTATTCATATAAAAATATATATATTATAAAAAATATTAGCATATGTTTTGTTTTTTAATATAAATATTTATTATCACATCAAAAAACTTTCTTTGTTTCGCTATTTCGACCCCTTGGAATAACAAGGTTCCATCTGAGACTTCAATGTTATGCGATAATGAGTCTTGAAGTTGCTCTCTCTAGAGCACATTTCTTTTATTTATTTTTTAATTTAATTTCATCAAATTTAAATATGACAACAAAAACATTAGACACTCATCTCCCTAGGACAGGCCTGTGTTGAGATGAGCGGCTTTACAATTTAATAATGATCAGTAAATACTAATAAGTAAATAATAATACATGAATAAAGAGTAGTAAATATTAATAAGTAAATGATAGTAAATATTAATAAGTAAATAATAGTAAATATTAATAAGTAAATATTAGTAATAGATATACAATAAAAATTAAAATTTAGATTATAATTGTTAAATAATAATAATAGGTAAATAATAAAAATAAGTAAACATTAATAAGCATATAATAATACACATTTAATATTATGTAAATATTAATAGGTATATAATAATAAGTACATAATAATGATAAAAATAGATAATAATATTTAAATAAAAATAAAAATTGGTAAATAATAATAAGTAGATAAAAAATAGATAATAAGTAGATAAAAAATAAAATTATGTAAATAGTAATAAGTAGTAATCAGAAAGTAATAAAAGTAAATAGTAGTAAGTAAGTAATAATAAGTAGATAATAATGATAATATCGAGCGTATATAATGTTTCAACATTGATTACAACATAAGGGATAACATGGATAAAGCGAAATCACCACTCTCAGCTAACATAGATTTTTTGATCACTTTTTTAAATAAATATAGCGTATCTATAGTTTTAATGTTGTCACTGAGCCTATTATATAACAAAGGAGCTTTACAAGAAAAACTCCTTTGTCCAAATGATGTTCTGTTATTTGCCGGCTGATACACTAGAGAAGAACCCATTCTAGTATTGTGCACTTGTTGTGTCCTTATAGCAGTATCAATATTTTAAATAAAAAATGTTTTTGTTTTAAACCACTTTATTTTTATACATATTTATGCATTCGACCGGTTTCGGTTGGACTCAACCTTCTTCAGGAATGTACACAAATAAACTAAAATTAAAATACAGAAATATCATAATGGAGACAGAGAAAGTGAGGAAAAGCATGTCCTGTTCTACCCTATCGTGCTGTCTCTTTTCCTCACTTTCTCTCTCCCCATTATGATATCTCTGTTCTCTTTCCAAAGATTGACAATTGCACTCGTGTACACAACAATGCACTGTTAAGGAACGGTCTACAGAGGGTTGACTTACGGAAGAAATGCTAAAAGTAATATATTTAGTTTTTTGTGTGTTTAAAGTTAAAAGGTTTTGATAAAGCCACTTTTTAACAATCTTTAATCCTGACTCACACTTAGCATAAGTTTCATCCCAAGTATCACCAGTAAACACCAAAACAGTATTATCTTCAAATACAACTGAAGAACCCAAGAATGATAATTTGCAAAGGTCATTAATATATAATAAAAACAAAATTGGACCTAGAACACTACCCTGAGGAACACCATATACAATTGATTTATTTGAACTAATATGATCATCAATCATTACTCTCTGTGTTCTATTCCCAAGATAAGTTCTGAACCAATCTAGTGCTTTATTAGCAACACCCATTGCATTAAGTTTTTTAAGCAGTAAACCATGGGATCCGGTATCAAAGGCCTTAGACAAGTCTAGAAATACAGCCATTGCTTTGTTGCCAGCATCTAGAGCTTTTACGACTGTGGTGATCACTTTTAAAGCTGCATCACTTGTTCCCATACTGTCTCTGAAGCCAAATTGATTAATTGAGAGAATTTCATGTTTTTTATGCAAGTCATCAATCTAATTTTAGCTAATTTCTCTATTATTTTTGATAAAGTGTTAAGTAGGGAGATAGGTCGATAGTTATTAACATTTAGGTTATCCCCTTCTTTAAATACTGGTACAACTTTGGCATTTTTGCAGTGATTAGGAAATAAGCCTTTCTCAAAGCTAACATTTGTAATGTGTGAAATAGGTATGGCTAATTCAGAACAATTTTGCTTGTAGACCATTGCACTTATACTGTCATTTCCGCTTGAAAAACCTGATTTAAGCTCATTAATCACCTTTTGAACTTCCTTTCAATTAGTTGGGTTAAACTCAAAACAGGCGTTTTGTAAAGAACGTGTTGGATTACAATTTTCAATTAAACATTCTTCACTAGTATTATTTGAACTGCATAAAAGATTAGCAAAATTTTGACCTACATCACTAAAAAAATCATTGACATGGTTAGTAATGACAGTTGAATTATCATTTATAGATACAATCTTATTTTTAACATTTAGTCTATTTATGGAAACTGGTTCTTTTTGCATATCCAATGCTTCTTTTATTATTTTCCATTGCTGTTTTGTGTTGCCTCTAACCTCATCAAGCTTCTCCTTATAATATGATTGTTTGGTCGTTCTTATAATTTTAGTACACCAATTTCTATATCTTCTGTAATATGCTAATTGTTCAATGTTTGGTTCTTTATGGCAATTCTTATGTATTTTGTCACGTTTTATGAGGCAGTTAAAAATGCCAGAAGTTATCCACGGTTTTAAACACTTTTTATTACAATGTATTATCTTTGTAGATGAGCAATTCTCAATATGCATTTTTAGACATGTTATGAAATTATCAGTTGCTGTATTAACATCATTTGTAGATAAAACTGTATTCCAGGTTTCCTCTTTCAGTATTGAATTTAGTAGGTCATTATCTACAATAACTTTCAGCTTTGCATCAGATTTTTGTGAATTTATTACTAGGGACTTAGGATATTTCAATATTGTAGCAAAATGATCTGTAACACTGGTCCTTGTCGCACATTATCGCACGACATTGCTGTGTCAGATGGAACCTTGTTACTCCAAGGGGTCAAATTGTAAAATTAACAACAAAAAAATGTGTGTACCTGCTTTTCCATTTTGAATGTTGGTACATATTACTGCTCATTTTGTATGAAATAAATCGCGTTAGATGAATAATGCTATATGCTCGTATTTGGTTATTTTCCTTTTCATGTTTACGCACTTCCATGCCCAAGACCCAAATGACAACTTATTCGGTAAAAATGCTGGAACCGAGAATTCATCAATAATTTCATCGGAACCACACTGTAAGTGGTTCGCGGAATAAGAGTACGCTGTAGTGTTGCCATCTCCCGCCGAGTGCGAAAACCGTTTTTGACCATAAAATGAATTTTGGCTCACTGGTTATACGGCCTTCATAGTGAATTAAATTTAATAAATAATCAAATACATATATTTTTTTAAATAGCTCTATCTCTTGTATTTATTTTCATATTAATATTGATAATAATTTTTTTTTTTAATTTCTAATATATATTAGAAATTCAATGTTTTATATCATTTTTTTATTAACATTTTTGATTAATTACTTACCTACTTTAATTAATTTTTGTTTATGTTTATAATTTGTCTATTCTTACATTATTGTGTTCTGTGTTTATCATTCGTCTATACTATCATTATTATTTTTTTAGAATTCTGTATATTCCTGAACAGGAAAGCATAGCTTTTGAAACATGTTGATATGTACATATAAATAAAGTGGTAAATACAGAGTATTTTTTAATTAATTTATTAAAAAAATACCCATTTATTTTTTTAGGGTGGGCACATCTTTTCAGCTTCTATTGACTACACGCCACTGCAAAGAGCACAGCCCGCTAACTACAGCCGGCAGGTGTTGTGATACTGCTTGCTGCTCTCTACTCGCTACTTGCTAATCGCTACTACTTGATGTCGGTCTGCTTGGCGGGCCGGAGTAACGGGATACGAAGCAAGACGTTGCGAACCTGTCTCACTGACAACATATACGTAAGGGTAATGGATACGTAAAAACTCTAAAAAGTAAAGGTAAAACAACTAGAAATATAAATATTAGAGTCACAGAACATTTAAGATGCTAAAATAATAATAACTTCTCAGAATTTGCCAATCATCTAATTTCTAAAGATCACACTTTTAACAAGGACACAGGGGTTACAATTCTTCACCGTAACAATAAAAGCAAAAAATTGGATAACTTAGAAGCACTCGAAATTAGAAAATCCCATAATAATAATGCTAGTATTTTAAATAACCAAATTAACTTATCTTTTAGTCCCATTCTGAATATTTTCCCAATAAATCGCTCTGTTCTTCCCGGAAATCCTACAATTTCCCCTACCCATTTGCTTACCCCCACTCCAACACCTAAAATTTATATGTCTTGTCAATATTTTATATCATAAGTTAGTTTTAATATTCTCCTGATGAAGGAAGGGTGCTTCCGAAACCGGTAGAGTTTTGATAAAATAAAAGTGGTCTACAACAAATTTATGTGTTTTTTATTGTAAAAATAGAATAGGTTCGAGTCCCAGTTGCTACCGTCATATTTTACTTCTCTGTGTTTTTTCGGTCTCATATTTCATTTTTAGAGTTGTTAATATTATCGTCAATGGTTAAAAATATACCATAATGAGATTTCTAAGCTTCAATTGGTGTAAAATAGAAAATTTAAATAGATCACCCTCCCATTTTTTTTCTACTAAAATAAAATTTTCTGTCAAAATAATCCATGGGTTCCTTTCTTGGTTTTGTTCAATATGCTTATTATTTGCCTTCCATTAATTTCAGATCTCCTCATTCGCAATAGGCCATTCTTTGCTTTAAGGCGGGATTCTCATCCCTATTGCGTTCAGTCCACTTTGATCCTTCCTCTGTCACTTCCATGCTTCTCAGTAGTATCAGAAATTCATTTTATGGACTTGGACGTCTAACCATATCGGAGAAAAATCTCAGGTACCCACGTTTTTGTTAGTTTATGTTACTACATCGCACAAGAGCTTTCCTGTCTGTAGTACGGTGTAAAGATAGGAGAACTATATCACCACCCGGCTGGGCAGCGGGTCAAAGTAGGGGCTGTAGGAATGGATTTATTAAGAGGAATATACTAGCTAAAAATATTGCTAAAAGCTGTGTGACCTATGTCACAACGAATAATAATACTTGGATGACTTGTATAACGCCTTTTTTGTAAAAAATTACCCCAGGGGCATTGTACAAATACCACTTGTTAGGGTTTATCTTATTATGTACAGATACAGAAACACACGTACCTGGTTTTCGCGAGAGAAGATATGATTTCGCACGCACAGGACACAATATTAGAAAACACTGCACATTGCATGATATTACTGTTACTGTTTAAATCCTATTTGTCATTGACATTACGAGTATATTTATTAGAAGGTAATTGGCAAAAGAAGAGTGGGTATTTATTTGAAACATTATTTTATTTGAGATTTTCTATAATAGTTATTTACAGTTACAAATATTTAGAAAGTCGTGGACAATGAAAAGTTCCAATTTTTTTAAATGCAGGAATTGAACATAAAATAGCTTGCCAGGCGAAGTCTAGATATCTTTGTTGTGGGCGAAAAAAATCTGTTTTTATTTATTTTTCAAGAATTTTATAAGAAAGAAAATAATTAATTAATGGAATCTTTTAAAAATAATCCCAGCTTTAAAACAGTATATTTAAAACCTCTTTCTTAAATGCGTTCATATTTTTCTAATGATTTTTTTACAAGTTTTTTGGTAGTTTAAGCTTATATTTTTTTACAAAGTAACTAACAATTTTATTTTAATTCTTATCAAGGGAATTTCTAGAAAAGGGTTCAATTTATGCAAGGCATAATTTTGGTGTTCATAATATAAACCGATTCGTACTATAGATTAGTACTGGGCGTTGCCGATAATTCCATAAAACGCCAAAGCCGTTATCGTTGATGATTTTCAACTGTTAAAAATAACCGTTGGAAATAACGCCGACGTTGACGAGACTATGATGATTATTACTGCCCGAATACCCGTTTTCCATAGGACTGTTTCTATTTTATGTATACTATTGCTCCGTACTCGGTGAAGCCTCATTCTTTATCCCTTTTATTAATATTTTATAGATATAGTGCATACTAGTACTGGGCGTTGACGATAATTCCATAAAATGCCAAAGCCGTTATCGTTGATGATTTTCAACTGTTAAAAATAACCGTTGGAAATAACGCCGACGTTGACGAGACGATGATGATTATTACTGCCCGAATACCCGTTTTCCGTAGGACTGTTTGGATTTTGTGCCTACTATTGCTCCGTACTCGGTAAAGCCTCATTCTTTACCTCTTTTATTAATATTGTATAGATATAGTGCATACTAGTACTGGGCGTTGACGATAAATCCATAAAATGCCAAAGCCGTTATCGTTGATGATTTTCAACTGTTAAAAATAACCGTTGGAAATAACGCCGACGTTGACGAGACGATGATGATTATTACTGCCCGAATACCCGTTTTCCGTAGGACTGTTTGGATTTTGTGTCTACTATTGCTCCGTACTCGGTGAAGCCTCTTTCTGTACCCCTTTTACTAATATTTTATAGATATAGTGCATACACATATTATTATTATCATAAAGCATTCAAATTGAACAAAAAGCAGGTCCAAGTATTTCGCGCATCTCATTTTTTTCAACGTTATACGTAAGAATATGGTGTCCAGAATTGAAAAATAAACAAAATAATACGTATTTACGAAAAATAAAACTTTGACTTACAATTGATAGGTTACTTCAAGCTCGATCTATTTAGGTACAATATTTACAAATCACATACACATTTTTTTATATTTTTGAATTAATGTTTAAAAAAACCGATTGCCGCACTTTTCCAGCCTTAAGACTGCACCTGCGGTCGGATATGATCTGTCCAGTTTTGGAAAAAATTCGTTCACATGGAACAGAGGTTGCTACAATACCACATTGTTCAATGAAGATTTTTTTTAAATAAGGAAAACATATTTCACGTTCCTTCCACCATTTCAGGGGACAACTTTTTCTATCGAGAAGATCCATTTCAAGATACATGTTTAGTTCTTTTTGGAATTTACTGGTTGGATCATTCAATGGCTTAATATTCTCCACTACTGAGTTTATTGCATTCCAAAATGACAGCGGTTCATCTAAAGATTTGGCTTGATTTTCCGAAATCTCTTGCGAAAAGTCTTGTCCGTCCGAACGAGTAGGTAGCCCTCTTAACATAAGTTCTCGAACTATGTTTTTAACCACGGTAATAGTATCCGGATCCGAGTAATAATTCATCTTAAAACGTGGGTCCATAAAGGTGCACAAAGAGAGACATTCATTTTTCTCTAAATCGCAAAACCGGGTACGTAAACCATCACATAGCTTGTTTGCAATTTGTTTTAAAACAACCGAGAGTGGCATCGCTTCGATTTTCTCGCAAACAATGAGTAACCCTTTGGTCAAAACAATTGGCATACAACCTGTTAAATATTTTTCGCCACTGATAGCTCGCGTTACCTCTTCAAACGGTCGTAACATTTTACATATTTTCGCTCAGGCTTCTCACTCTTCTACAGTTATTATAGACAGGTCATAATCCAATATTGCCAAAGTAGCACGGACAGCTTCTTCAAGTAATACGAATCTTTCTATCATGTTGAAAACAGAGTTCCACCTTGTGACGACCGATTGAATTAGCCGTTTTGGCCTTATTACACTTGTACGAAGCTAATATTGCAAAAACTTCTCTGACTAAATTGTACTTTTTTTAGATGCATTACAATTCTTTTGACCTTTTCTATAATTGGCTCAAACAACTTCAGAGCATCGGTAACAACCAGGTTAATCGAGTGCGCATAACAACCAAAATGTGGAATTTTAAGGTAATTATTGAATGCGTTCTTTATGTTGGAGGCATTGTCTGAAATTCCAAGTCTGACAAAATTCATTGAATTTCTTCAGCAAGATATTTTCCCGGGTGAGATTTAGTTAATAAATTTTATTTTTTATCATTTTACCGGGATCGCTACGGAACAAAACTAGTTATAGAGATAGATTGAATTTTATTATGGCAATTTTCGATTAAAATTAATCATCTGACAAATAGTAGGCACACTTGTAACGTAATAAATTTTACGTTTTATCATTTTACCGGGATCGCTACGGAACAAAACTAGTTATAGAGATAGATTGAATTTTATTATGGCAATTTTCGATTAAAATTAATCATCTGACAAATAGTAGGCACACTTGTAACGTAATAAATTTTACGTTTTATCATTTTACCGGGATCGCTACGGAACAAAACTAGTTATAGAGATAGATTGAATTTTTTTTGACAATGTCTGATTCTGTGTCGAATGTAATTTTTATTGACAAAGTGTCTAGTGTAATTTTATTAATATTGTGATTGAGTGTCGATTGTTATGTGATTGAGTGTCGAATGTTTTTTTTTGACAATGTATTGTGTGTCGAATGTTTTTTTTTGACAATGTATTGTGTGTCGAATGTAATTTTTATTGACAATATTTGATTAGGTGCCGAGTGTAATTTTATTGACAATGTGATTGAGTGCCGAGTGTAATTTTATTGATATTGTGATTGATTGCCGAGTGTAATTTTATTGACAATGTGATTAAGTGCCGAGTGTAATTTAATTGATATTGTGATTGAGTGCATTACGCATTTAACTTTTATTTTATCAAAACAGTCGCATTTTATTTCCACACACACCACTATAAAATTGTACTGTTATGCTACAATATCTGTTAAATATCCCATTGTACATTACATGTATTGTACTATTTAATTATTATAACTACTAAATCAATACTGGACTTGTCACTATGCACTCTTTTCTTTCTCTCCTCTTTAAACCACCAACTTTGTAATATTATCTTGTAAACCATTTCAGGCATCATTTTAATCACTTTTTCGGAAGGTATTAAATGTAAACTGTACTATGTAAACACAACACGTACACTCCGCTTCTCTGTGCAAGCATTGCTTAAAAGAGAAGTATAGTACTTAAAGTGAATTCAAATATATTCAATTTCAACAATAAAATAAATAAAAATGCAGTTGCAGCTATATACACTTATACAATCGATTGTGTTCGTATGAACAAACTGTTTTCCACGTAAATGCCCTCATTATTATACGTCGGCAATCCAGACCAGACGATCCACTGATAGGCACGCAGCCCTTACTTGCAAGTCCCTCCATTTTAAAATATATGGGCAGCGATACATCGATCACTATAGAGCCTTTTGGTTCTACACAATGAACTGACAATTCAAAGAAGTGTCATCTAAACCAATTTGATGAAAGCGGTTCTCGCCAATTTACTTAATCCTTTCGACAAAATCTCACGATTTCATTCAGGTAAGGACAAATTGAGCTTACTTCAGGCACGAGGACACGCCCTCAACACACTTCTGTCGGTTTTTCTCTTCAGTGGTAAATATATTACTAAATACTTAGCGGTCATCGATTCATTTCTCCTTTGATGTTTTGATTAGTGGAGCAATAATACTCGTATATAGGATATCAAAGCAAAGTAAACGCACAGTGGCACAGGCTGGAGACACTAATGACACAACGTGCTTTTCTTTTATTTTCGGTTTATACAAAGCGAGTATCTTTTATCATTAGTTTCGAATATAAAAGGTAGAGATGTCACTACAGTAAGGAAATCTACTCTAATTTTTATTTTATTTTTTAACGAAAACGTCATTGTTCAAACTTATATACCAGTATATTTAGTAATAACTTTTCATTTTTCAAATAATTTCAATTTTTCAAAAGTAGTCAAAACGCTCCAAATCTATGGCCAGTCGGTTTTGATCAGTTTTGAGATTAGAATGTCAAATGTCAAAACAAGGATGAGCTTCACCGTACATAATTGTATATTCTATTCATGGTAAGCCATAACTAATAAAATTATGTACCTTTATAGAAACTTTAACTCAAAGAATAATAATAGTTTTGCACATTAACATTAACATCGTAACATCCGTATTGATAATTGCTTTGATCATGAATTCTCTAATTTCTTTCACGAATAATAATAATAATAATAATTGGATGATTTGTATAGCGCCGTTATTGTGAAAAATCACCTCAAGGGCGCTGTACAAATATTTCTTAACTAATTATGTAAAAACATACTTACCTGGCAGGTCGCTTCAGATGAACACAGTTTTATTAGAAAATTTATTTACAGAGTTTTACATGGTTATTTGTTGCTCCTTTTCTATTGGTGTTACATTTATTAGAAGATTGGTGGCACAAGAAGAGTTGGTATTTATTGAGATACTTATAATTTTTAGGACTGGAAAGTATTCATAAAATGAATTTTAGGACTCAAAAATATCTATAAAATTACCTTAAAAAGCGTACGAAGCTTTTAATAAATATTAACTTTTATTTTTTTATTTTACACTTTCGTTATTTACAGTGTTGCGGGCTGTGGACGCATTTGCGCACCAATGCGTGAATTTTTTTATTTTATTTATTTATGACTTTCGGCAAGTATTAACCGGCTAGCCTAGCTAAGCAATTTACAGGCGAGTTTCTTCAATTTATGGATACGATTGTCTGAAAAGATGTGTTTTAAGTTTAGTTCTGAATTCTGTTGAGTCTTTCATAATTCTTAAGTCATGCGGCAGTTCATTTCAGGCTTTAGGTCCTGACACTCCGAAAGCATGATCACCGAACTTAGTATTAGGTGTTCGCTTTGGTTCCTTCAACCTGCCGATAGCTGATGACGCTGCTGACCTAAGGGTGGACTGCCGTGAGTTTGAGATACCATCCAGCAGAGCTTGAACTGGATTCTTTCAGGACATTTGAGTCAGTGGAGATTTTTGAGATGCTCTGAAATGTGAGAATATTTAGATACGCCGGTGATAAGTCTTGCTGCAGCGTTGAATACTAATTGTTATTTGTTAATTTGGTATTTGGGGAGACTTGCATATATTCCGTTGCAGTAATCTAGACGTGACAAAACGTACGAATTGACAAGCAGTTTAGTTGCCTCTGTTGGCAGGTTTCTCCGTACTGCCTTTATTGGCCTCAATTGAAAGAACCCTGCACTTACAGTTCTGTTTACTTGACTTCGTGAACACTTGGAATTTGCTATTAATCTTGGCGGTACGTAATACCTTAAAGTATAGTATTACGTAATTATGATGCTTTTCAGGTTCGCAACTCTGTGCACTTGCGCTGCACAAACAAAATTAAGGACAGTATTAAAATGTAAGTGCATATTTTCAATGTTTCTTTGTTAGGTTAATTTAGTGCCCGCACAGAAGTTACTGTACGCTGAGTTTGTTAATCAAAGTGTTTTAATAACCAAATTACCTTGCAAATAACTACATACAACTCTCATGGTTCCACTGAATATATATTTCATTATTTGCGCTCTTTGGGAAAAAATCTTAACTGAATTAAAAACCCTAACCAAGGAAAGGAAAAAGGACAAACATTTGGTCATAAACAATTTACTAAAGTTACTTTTTGTACTCACTGAATTAAATATATTATTAACTATTAGCTGCAACCTCTCCGATCTGCATCCCCGAGTTTTGTCGTCGGCTCATAAAGCTGAGTGATACGTAGCTCAATCTTATCAATATTACTCAATAATATTATCTTTTTTTTAGTATTCAATTTTAAACGCATTTTTTTCCTCATAGCACCAACCAGTACCTATCAAACACACATACATAATCTCTTAATACTTAATTATTATACTCTTTTCTAAGTAACTAACCATCACGCCGTTTCCCCGCAGGGGTAGGCAGAGAGCACGGACCGCCAAACTCGATCTTAGCATACACTTCTTGCTTCATTCACTTTCATGCAATGTCCCATACATTATCTTCTGTTGTTTTTTTTTCTAGATATATTATAGTACCATATTATGTCAATACTAGTTTTTTTCCCTTATATTTTTGTATAATGCCACTTAATATGAACTAAACTTATCAATTTGACGGTCCATAAACGGGATTTGTTCCCAGTTGGGCAGTCAAAGCTTTCTTACATTTTATTGTTTAAAAATGTGTGTTTCAATTAAAAAAATAAAATAAAATATGTATATTAAATATTACCCTTTTCGAGGCATACGACGATACGAGTAGAACTTAATTTTCTTATAATATGATCTACCGGTGGTTTAAAAAAAATGTGTATTTAGATTTAAGATCTAAAAGTATTAATCAGAAGCTCTTTAGAGAAAAAAAGAAACCGGAGAACGCAAGCAGCGGGGGCAAGAGTCAACATTCCCCAAGGAGCGATGCGCTATTTCTCGGTATGAATTTGGCTCGAGTTAGCCGCTAACGAGTTTCCTCTCGGCGAAGATTCAAATAAACATAGTTTTGCCAAGGCGTTCAATTAATTAAGGCGGTGCCTGCAGAACGTTCACAGTAGACCGGTCGCCGAACCAGCGAATACAGAATAGAGTCGATGACAACAACGCAACGAAAAGCCGGGTGGTGTGTGCCGGATCCTGCCCGAGGTGGACACAGTGATTCCCACGACATGCTCGTGAGGATGTGTGCACAAGAAGCGAGTCACTCCAACTTCAGTGTGGCAATAAGCCCTATACCGTCCGAAAGACGTCGTCATAACAAAATTGGACGGACTCCGCAGCATTGTGGTGTGTAATAATATTTCCAGGTAAATTATCCACTAATTGATGTTATTCGTAATTAAACTGCATGTTTGATCACTATTTTTCATCACAAAATATTTACATAAAAGCATCATACATAATACTCGTATATGTATATACAATCAGCGTGTAAATATCTCTAATAAATATGTTTACAACATGTGTGGTGTACGCAATAAAGCTTATAAATTATTTAATTACAAATAACAATGTTTATTTATTTATCTCTCTGAAAATCGATGAGTGCAAAAAACACGATAGAGCAATAACGATATTATTTGTTTCCACGACGGCCAAACAAAAAATGATTAAAAAATCATCAGCTATGGCTTTTTGTATTGAGATTTTAAATGCATTTGAGAAAATGTCAATTTTGTGATGTTTACTTATTTCATTGTTCAATCTTGACGTTTTTGGTATAAACTTATGATATCCAATATTATTAATTTTTTGTGCATCTGGGTCTAGGGTGTAGTGTGATCTTACTATATAATAACTAGGCTAACTGGATAAACTATTAATTTCTTGTGCATCTGGGTCTAGTTGTAACTGTTTTTTTTGTTCTTCACTACGAACGACAAATTTCACTTCCCCAACTTCACTAAAGACAAAAACAACGAGGTTGAACTGATTAGTTTTACTGATTTATGATTAAGGTATATGTTTATGCAGTTTTATTATGTTTTACGGGAGCGAAGTAAAGGCGTGACTGCCGTCGGTATATTATTGCATCTGGGTCTAGCGTGTAGTGTGATCTTACTATATTATAACTAGGCTAACTGGATAAACTATTAATTTCTTGTGCATCTGGGTCAAGCGTTTAGTGTGATCTTACTATATAATAACTAGGCTAACTGGATAAACTATTAATTTCTTGTGCATCTGGGTCTAGCGTGTAGTGTGATCTTATTATATAATAACTAGGCTAACTGGATAAACTATTAATTTCTTGTGCATCTGGGTCTAGCGTGTAGTGTGATCTTACTATATAATAACTAGGCTAACTGGATAAACTATTAATTTCTTGTGCATCTGGGTCAAGCGTTTAGTGTGATCTTACTATATAATAACTAGGCTAAATGGATAAACTATTAATTTCTTGTGCATCTGGGTCTAGTGTGTAGTGTGATCTTACTATATAATAACTAGGCTAACTGGATAAACTATTAATTTCTTGTGCATCTGGGTCTAGCGTGTAGTGTAATCTTACTATATAATAACTAGGCTAACTGGATAAACTATTAATTTCTTGTGCATCTGGGTCAAGCGTTTAGTGTGATCTTACTATATAATAACTAGGCTAACTGGATAAACTATTAATTTCTTGTGCATCTGGGTCAAGCGTTTAGTGTGATCTTACTATATAATAACTAGGCTAACTGGATAAACTATTAATTTCTTGTGCATCTGGGTCAAGCGTTTAGTGTGATCTTACTATATAATAACTAGGCTAACTGGAAAAAAACTATTAATTTCTTGTGCATCTGGGTCAAGCGTTTAGTGTGATCTTACTATATAATAACTAGGCTAACTGGATAAACTATTAATTTCTTGTGCATCTGGGTCAAGCGTTTAGTGTGATCTTACTATATAATAACTAGGCTAACTGGATAAACTATTAATTTCTTGTGCATCTGGGTCTAGCGTGTAGTGTGATCTTACTATATTATAACTAGGCTAACTGGATAAACTATTAATTTCTTGTGCATCTGGGTATAGCGTGTAGTGTGATCTTACTATATAATAACTAGGCTAACTGGATAAACTATTAATTTCTTGTGCATCTGGGTCTAGCGTGTAGTGTGATCTTACTATATAATAACTAGGCTAACTGGATAAACTATTAATTTCTTGTGCATCTGGGTCTAGCGTGTAGTGTGATCTTACTATATAATAACTAGGCTAACTAGATAAACTACTATTTTTCATTACATTAATGCACTAATCAATAGGTACATTTAATGTAATACTGCTTGGCGCTCTCGTAACTGCCGGCAGCTTTTTATAATCGCTCCAGTTTATCTGGGAAATATTGGGAAGTTCTTAATTTTTCCGGTGTTAAAATAGCTTAAAATAACCGCAATAATTTATAGGTTACATTTATAAAAATCATATAATTTTAGTGTTGCCGTTTCGGGCCTAAATCAAGTTTATAATAAAATATCAAATAAAAACCCAAATATTTTAAGTTCAAATCTGTCACGTTGTTCTAAATTAACCCAAAAGCATTGGTCGGTCGAAGGCGTTCGCCACATGTGCTTGTTAAAAGACCTTTGCCTGTTAAAAGCCTAGTGAAGTCTTCAAAGTGAATGATTTACAATGTTATTCTTTGAACTATGGTGATTGTAAACAATATCGTATACGACCGGGCTACACAACTCAAACTTAATGGTGAATGTGTTATTTTTTATTTTATTTTGGACCCTTTAATAGCTGCAAAGATGTCTTTCGTATTTACGATCAATTTTATTCGTTATCGATTAATTTTTAGTGACTCCAATCTATCTAATTTTTGTCCTTTGTTGCAAACATGAAGGATTTTGACATCTCTATCTTTATCAAAAGTATGTTGGTTTTCTAAATGCAAGGCGACGTTCGATAAATCCCCTTTTTGATTAACCCAACTAGCGAATTATACGGATTGATACAGCTCATCCTGCTTGTCCTACGTAATATGCAGGGCAGTTCGAGCAATTCACCTGATATACTCCAGAGTTTTCCAGATAATCTCTTTTACCTTTATTGTTTATAAATATTTTACCCAAAGAATTTACGTTATAAAAGGCTGTCAAAGTACAAAAGTGTTTTAATTTGAATTCTAATACAATGGAATTCCACCACCTTAACAGTACAAAAACTACTCTCATATTCATTAATGTTTTGTTATTATTCACTACAAACCAAGCTTCGAATTTAAGAAGCAAAAATTGATATATTTATTAATGTTTTATTATTATTCACTACAAACCAAGCTTCGAATTATAAGAGGCTAAAATTGATATATTTATTAATGTTTTGTTATTATTCACTACAAACCAAGCTTCGAATATAAGAGGCTAAAATTTATATATATATATATTAATGTTTTGTTATTATTCACTACAAATCAAGCTTCGAATATAAGAGGCTAAAATTGATGTTTGCGATTAATTTTACGATGCAGTCTTCTTCTAAATTAATAAGTGCCCGGATGGCAGAATTAAAAAAAATACAAAGTTTTCCGGATAAGAAAATAAAAGCCAGTCTACTCGCGTTTCGTTCCCTTAACAGCGGCAATTGCAAAACTACCAGTTTGCGTTTAATTTTAATCGAATTTTCATTCGAAGGCAAATAAACGCCCACCAAACATCTCGGTAATGAGTAGAACGGAAAATATTTGAATAAGGGGAGAGAACTCGCAGATGTCAAATATTGAAATACTATTTATTCCGAGATGATATACGAGTATACATATTTATAAGAGTACATACCCAGAGCTGCGCGACATATCTCGGTCGTGAAACAGGATAATTAACATATGCCGTCAGTTTGTTAGTGCAATCTCCACTACTAGATCCAATATGGACAAAAAACTTTAGATCACATGATTCTGACATGAGCTGTATAAATATTTTACCCGCTCAAATAAAAAAACTGTATTAAAACTACATGATAATAAGATTGTTTTATGTTTATCTAATTAGCAATTACTCCGTGTCCCCGAAGGGGTGGGCAGAAATGACGGACCGCCAACAACTTGATCTTGGCACACACTTCTTGCTTCATTCACATTAATACATCGTCTTATATATTCTCTTCTGGTATTCAGACTCTTGACATGGCACGACCCAAGTATTTAGTTCACTCGATCGTGTCATGTCTTGGGCATCCTCGACTACTTCTACGATTTAATTTCACGTCATATATTATACTTACAATACCTTCTTCTTTCATCCGCTCTACATACCCAAACCATCTAAGCGTACGCTTTCATTAGCCTTTTATTATTATTTCCGGATCACCACATTTTTTAACACAATCGTATATATTAAGTTACTTTAAGAAACATAATTTACCTGTACCTACGTAATTATACTCTCACTTCTTCACTCAACCCAACGCTACCTCTTCTACTGGGGCCTACAACTGCCGTTGACTTCGCTTCTCTTTGGACCTCCGCCTCTTCTTATCCCTACCCCAGCAGTTCGCAAAATTTACAAAAATCGAGATTGTTTCCCCTTGCAAAGGAACAATATTTGGAGACCCGGAGCGAGACCACGTCCTGGACATTACGGCTGCTGCAACGACTTGACCAGCACCCTATTCTACAGTCTATGTACCGGACCCCGAACCGAAGTGTCCGGAACAAACATGTTTAAAAAGCTAAGCTTTCTTCATCAGGAATACTAAAAAATAATAATGTCAAGTATAGTACAAGCGATAAGCGCAGAACATTATTTTATTAATAACTAGCTGATGCTGTACCCGGCCTCGCTCGGGATTTTATTTTTTTTGGAATACAGTTATGAAGTTGTGAATTCTTGCTTGTCATTGGGTGCCATAATTGATTTGACAGCGAAAGTAACTATCTCCAAATAAAGAAACATTCTATATTATATTATTTTTAAGTAATTGAAAGTTTTTTTTTAATTATATGTATTTGTTATCTAATGTAAACGAAGGTAAATGAAAAAGATATACATATATTCTCTGGAAAAATACACTACCTTGATAGCTGCATTATTACAGAAGTGAAAAAATTAATATTTGATATTTTGTTGTGCAATCGCAAGCATTTTGTTATATACCTTGCAATTTATATTTCTCATTATGTGGTTTGGTAGAAGTATACGAGTAGTTAGCTTCTCAGAAGCTGAGTATACTGTACAAGGCTCGCAGATACTGCAGATAGTACCCAACTGCTGACCCTGTACAAATCGCGAGTGCGCCCCAGTCTTGAATTAGGTAGCCACAAAATATCTGTAAAAACCCTCGACCCTGTGCAGAAACAGGGGGTACGTTATATAAATTTTACCATCTTAAACGGATTGTAATCTTTAGAGCACAGGCGTCAGGTGGGAATGCTGTCCTTGTTCTACCGGTCAATCTCAATGGAAGATGCTATTGGGAACTAGGGTCATTGATCCCTTAGGCACCGGTGCATAGTCGGGAAACACGCCAATATTCGTACACGGTCACACGAGAACGGGTCGTTCCTATGTCGATCCCGGGCTGTGGAATGATCTGCCGGCCTCTACGTTTCCTCTCTCCATCAACATGGGTCTCATCTCAGGTTCACTCCTCTCTATCCTCCAAAAGACCCTCCACACAGCATCCCCAAAGAAAGAGAACATGTAAAAATAAAAATTTAAAAAAGAAAAGATGAAGACGTTGTGTCGGGTCATGCAAAGAGTCAGAATAACGGAGGAGTAAAATAATATACGTAAATTCATGTAGAGAAACAGCGTGATTGTTAGTTAGTTAGTTACATTTGAATATGGTTCAGGGCCTTCGTTGAGATGGCATATTCGAGACATAAGGAACGAGAACGTATCGCTATTGACTTTATAACTGGCGACTTGATTCCGCTTAGTTTGAAGATGTTGGCGTAATGTAAATATTGCATGACTCACTGTATAATTTAACAAGAGACTAAGAATGATGGTATGGGAAACCGAATTACTTACACTATGACTATACTATACATAGAACTAGATTACTACCCGGCTTCGCCCAAATTAAAACACGATTATATCAAAATCACAAAAAAACTTCAAACACAATGTATAAAATTGGAATATGAGTAATAATAGGGCATTTACCGGTGCACTCACCCAAATTATTGATGTAACCATTTACGGGACATATCTTAATATAAGTGTATATTCATAGATATTATAAAATAATATGCAAAATTACTGCCTCAACACAGGCTAGCCTAGTGAGGCTAATAACTATGTATTTCTGTTCTTTATATATTATCTGGTATTATTATTATTATTATTTTCTATTTTCATTTTTATACATCTACTTTATAAACCACTGTACGCTTTATTATACATGTATTTTAGTTATAGTTAAACTTAATTATTAACGTACATTTCAGGGAACATGGCGGTACGAAATAGAGTCCACCATTTTGAATAACCCTGTATATACAATTATTTACTTTAAATTTACTTTAATATTTAAAATATATTTTGTACGATAAAGTATAATAGAATGATAATATTACCCGTGTAATTAAATCTAAATCTCGTGTATACATGAGGCGCTGAGAACCAGAGAGGCTTATACGCCTTTTGAGTAGTTTTAATAATATCATACGTACCGAGTAGAGCAGGCAGGTATCGACGAGTACAACAACTCTACCTGTAACGCCGTATACTAAAAAATGTAAAAGCGTTGCATCATCGCTCTTCGCCCGACCTTCGGAGGCATGGCCGATGTACGCCGACAGCATTGTGTATTGTGTAGAAAATGCGATTCGGGGACTTACAAAACTCCATTCGATTCCAATTCATATTTTTTAGACAAGTAATAAATAAGGTAGGGGTGTTTCTATCAAATTTAATGATCAGCGACATTTTGATTTATTGACATTTGAACGATCCTCGTTAAACGCTGATTCTCGACCCGTTTCAATCACTATATATAAAAATGGATGGCTGTCTCTCTGTCCTCAATTTACATATTATATCGAAAATTTCGCTGAAAATAGCACTGTTTGTTCTTATTAGTGCCGGGGAGGTTTAGAGAGTAGTAATAATGAAATCCAAACAGAATGCGCACGTGACGTCAGACGTTCCAAATTCAATTATACCAACATAACACGGTGTTTCGATGAGATGATTTTTTATTAACTTTTAAATAACGACTTATAAATTCTACATATAATTATATATAATAAAAGTTTTATATTCAGAATCGGCGATTGCTGATCTATATGAATTGTTACGTAATGAATTCACTGCAATTAAGATGCATTCTATTGTCTGTCCAACGTAAGAACAACCAACAGTGGTTCGAAATTACGTTCGTACTGCGCATACCCCACCCTCCCGCCTTCGTCGCATCACCCCGCGCACGGCTTGCGGCTACGCTATGCCAATTCAGTACGTCGCAGACTGCCTAGCTGTGCGCCCGCGCTTCTGAAAAATTAACCCTTTCACACCGTGAGGTAAAGTTAATATTCAACCAAGCTCATTATCACCAATTTCAAAGAACAAAAGAGGACAGGTAGGCATTATTTATGTGTTTCATTTATATCTATTCAAGTTGCAATAGGGCATTTTTATAAATCAATGATGTAGAATTTAAATAATGTACTAAATTACATTATGGAATGTAGATGTTAATCAGTTTTTATTTTCTTTTATAATAGGTAGTACATAAACCTCAACGCAGGATTATAGTAAATATGTACAAAAAAATAATATCTGAGGACCCTAATATGTCGCAAACATGTGCCATTCACTTAATTTCTGAGCAGACTGGTATTGGGGTACACACCGTAAAAAATACATTGTTACGATATGTCAGAACCGGTGAAGTTAAATCACCAAATAAAAAGAGACAGCGACTGAGCATATTTACCAAAATCGACGAATTCGATAAAAAATGCCATTCGGTCTAAAGTTCATTCCTTTTATTTTAATAAACGATATCCGACAATCAATAAAGTTTTGCAGGCAGTTAACGACAATGATTCCTTACCAAATTTTAAACGTTTAAAAATTTAATTATATTTTCCATAAGATAGTAAAGGAATTGGGCTTTCGATATTGCAATCGAAAACGTGACAGTTTGTTGACGGAGCGCGAAGACTTAATTCTTTGGCGTAGAGATTATTTACGAGCTATCGAGAGACACCGTAGGGAAGGTTGTACGATATACTACCTCGATGAAACTTGGATTAATGCAGGTGATGTATCAAAAAAAAATTGGGTTGATAATACCGTTAAATCGAGACGAGATGCTTTCGCACGCGGTCTTTCCGTGGGACCCTCTAATCCAACAGGTAAGGGAAAACGGTTAATAGTTTTACACATCGAAAGTGACGCAGGATTTGTTCCGAATGGTCTGTTTATTTTTTATTCTAAAAAAAATTCTGCAGATTATCACGACGAAATGAATGGGGAAACATTTTTGGAATAGTTTAAAATATTTTGCCATCTTTTGATGAAGATTGTTGAATAGTAATAGATAATGCCCCATATCATTCTGTCAAGTTAGACAAGTTTCCAACTAAACAGTGGAAAAAAGGTGACATTATTAAGTGGCTTGAAGAAAAGGAGGAAGTAAATGTTGACACGACAATGATCAAAGCGGAATTGTTGCGGGTTGCCAGCTCGTACAGGGGGATATATGACAAGTATGTGATAGATGTCACTGCGAGCAAAGCAAAAAAAAGTATGCTCCGATTACCTCCCTATCATTGCGAATTAAACCCAATCGAATTAGTGTGGTCGATGGTAAAACACCAAGTAAAAGTCAACAATACCTCCTTCAAGATAAGTGACGTGAGAACACTCATACAAGAAGGAATCGAAAAAGTAACGCCAGAGCATTGGGGTAATTTTGTTCAACATTTAATTGGTATCGAACAAAAATTTTGGAATACGGATAATATTGTTGATGAACTCGAGGACAATAATGATGATGCGTGGACGTTTGACGTTTCGAGTGAATCATCTGAGTCATAATAGTTTTTTTTTAATGGCAATGATGATATTTTCAACTTCGGATTAATTCCTTAGCCGATTTGATGAATCTGATGCCACATAAAATGCAAAATGTATATTGTAATACTATCACCATCATTTTGTAAATGCGTAAATCTTGTTAATTTTTTGTGCGTAAGTGGGTAATTAAAATCAAATAATGTTAATTAATTTATTTAAATAGTGGGTGTGAATGAGTTAACGTCTGCACGAGTGACGGAGAAAGTGGCGGGGTGAAGGGGCGAGGAGACATGCGCGTCCGTAGGTCGTTCTAACATTGGATTGACTATAGACTAGAGTTCATAAGCGAGGATTATTATGGTTCTGGTTCCGGGTTCCGCCATCGGGGTGACACTTCCTCCCGTCATCGGCGCCGATGGCTCGCCAGAAAAACACCGGTATTGGTACCGATAGGTTGTGTATAAACAGCAGAGCGACTGGCCTTTATAATCACGCTTACCTCGCATTTGGCACTGTAAACTCCTTGTCCTTGTGAGACACCGCTGAACATAGAAATCTAACTAGTAATGTCAATAACAAGTGTTAAACCTACCGGTGACCTACTAAATACTAGCCGCGTGAGTTTGCGTGTTCCCCTGCATTACGAATCTACGATGGAAGAACGTGAATCTCGACCCCATTGAGAGTGTAAGCTGTATCTAACCACTTATTAACCGCTCTGATAAATATAATGTGTTCCCTCTCTCAATAAACCCTGTACTGAGAACTGGACACTCATTTGAATGGTATGAGAGCCCCTTATTTGCCTTGGCCAGATATGAGGCGGAATGCCGATCCACGATCCAGAGAGTCGGAGTCACTACTCTACACTACTGGGCTATCCGAGGAGAACTGAGAGTCGGCCGTCCCAACGGCTGGCTTCCCGGTGACCATCAATTCCTATTTCTTATGTGATCTCGTCGTCAGGGCCACATCTGGCCCCTCACAGAATATATATATTTAAAGTTATTATATTTTTCACTCGAGTTCCTTATCGAAGTTTAATAGGATAATATATTTGATAATATAATATAACTATCCATAACACCTCAAATCATCCAACCTCCCACAAACATTCCGCTTTCCACTCGATGATACACCGGTTAGTTACGGTCCCGTTATCAAATGCAAATTTTTCACTAGAACTATCCATAATTAAACAAATTGCAATAAATAACGGTTATCATGAAAACTTAGTCATTAACATACTAAATAAAAAACTTAAAAAAATGTCGTCAAATAAGTTTTTATTCAACAGTTCCCCCCCTAATAATAATATAACAAATAATAATAATCAACCGTACCAATGGCGTAGAATCTTATATATCAATAACTTTTCCCAACTAAGCATTAAAAACCTTCCGTCAGAGATTAAACCAGCATTTTACACAGACAATAGTTTAGGTAAATTTTTAATTAACGGAAAAGATAAAGAAAACAGTTTAGGCCACTCAGGCATTTATTCACTTCAATGTAATGATTGCCCGGCGTTCTATGTAGGCAAAACCTCGCGTAATGTTAATATCCGTGTAAAAGAACACTTAAGATGTCTAAATAATAATGGTTTCTCCGAATTTGCTAACCATCTCTTAGAAACAGACCACACATTCGATAAAAATACAGGCACTAGTTTACTGCATACAAATGTAACCGGCATTCGATTAGATAACTTAGAAGCATTAGAAATAAGGAAAACAAAAAACACTAATAGTAGACTCATAAATAATCAAATAAATCTAAATAAAAGTCCAATCTTTAAATTATTCCCAATAAATAAAGTACATTCCCTTCCCGGCCAGCAGGTACCTGCTGATCTCCCACCCTTGGCCCTTCACTAGCCTGTTTGTATTAATCCATAACACATGTGCATCTTAGTTCATAGTTTAGTTGTATACTGCCCTGAAGAAGCTACGGTAGTAGCGAAACCCGGTCGGCTAAAGTATAAATAAAAGTGATGTAAAACAAAGTTATTGTTTTATTTTATAAAAAAAAAAAAAGTTTTGGTTTTGAATGGTGGTTTTCACCAGGCCAATCACACAGGGTGAATGAAATTGAATAAAATGTGGATCAATTTCACAAGAAGCAGGAAAAAATGAGAGAACGGACACGCCCACAGTAAACTTCTTTCGGTGTATCTCTTCAATGACGAGCAAAAGTCAGAAAGCTCATCCTACGTGACCCGCGTCCCGCGGATAGGAACTGTGCCCAAACCAAACCCAAGCCGGTTATTGGGGAGAGGCAGGCGTGCCAACCAACCATCCAACTTCGCAGGACCAAGCTAAAACTCAGACCGATCAAAGGGGCCGATTCTTCCAGTGCAGTAGAACTCAAGTGACCTTTCGGAGTCTAGATCTTGAACCGGTTTTCAATGGAGAAGCCACCTCACAAGAAGACATTGAGTTCATATTTAAAAACAAATCATAACATTCTAGAGGCGCAAGCGGTACAAATGTAAAGTTTGGCCATATCTTAGGCACTAGGTGATGAGCTTCTAGTGTCCTAATGTCTTCTTTGCCTACACAACGAAGGTCTGTGAGAGCTTTTATTTGAGAAACTAGCTGAACATAATTAAAAATAGCGACGTAACACATATCTAAAATCATGGCCCTAGGGATCCTAATGAACGGGAATCATTAACTTGAGTTTCTTAATCATTTTTATCATAAAACATAAATATTACAATAACAAACAAGAGAACATAGAAAGCTACAATATGGCAGCTTGTCTGCAGGTTCTGCTTTATATTTGTAATTTTTTTAATAACATAATTGTATAGTTGTATTGCATATTTTTTTTTTTTTTTATTGTTGCCTACTCGATACGCTAGCTTGGGCCGTATTCTATAAAATAATGTATTTTATTAACATTAGAACATATGTGCAGTACACTTTACATTATTTAAAATAGAAAACAAAAAAGTTATTTAAAGATACCTGTAATAAAAAAATAAAAAAACATTGATATATAGTAAAATTTTACAAGAAAGAATAAGTATACCTCTACATACCTATAGCAGAATCTACAAAGTGTAGCAGAACAGCTATCAGAACAGAGTAGGTACTTTTAATAAATCGTTTTACAAATAGCATTAAAAAAAACAGAATTTCAGAATATTATTTGAAGACTTGTTAGAAGCGTACAGATCACATGTCTTAATAATTCTTCGAGTAATGAGGAACTCCAGTGAAAAATATAATGCCTTTAAAAATATGTATTCATATAGATCAGCTAACACCGATTCTGAATATATAATTATACGTAGAATTTATAAATCGTTATTTTAAAGTGATTAAATAATCACGTCATCGAAACACCTTGTTATGTTAGTACAATTGAATTTGGAACATCTGACATGTCATGTGAGCATTCTGTTTTTGGATTAGTATGGAATTTTTTTATTTCGATTTTGTTTTGTATTTTAAATACGTATTTTTTTTAGCTTTGGCGAAATTTAAAATTAATTTGGGTGACTAAGTTCTATTTAGTTGATCAATATAAAAAACTATTAATAATAACAGAAATTAGAGTATTAATGAGCAAACCAATTATCAATACAGATATTTTGATAATATTAATTATCAATACAGATATTTTGATAATATTAATTATCAATACAGATATTTTGATAATATTAATTATCAATACAGATATTTTGATAATATTAATTATCAATACAGATATTTTGATAATATTAATGCTCAATACTATTATTATTCTTTGAGTTAAAATTTAAAAAATGGTATATAATTTGCTTACTTATGTTTGGTTATGGTTTACTATGAAAAGAATATACAATTATGTGCGGTAAAGCTCATCCTTGTTTTGACATTTGACATACTAACCTCAAAACTGATCAAAAACGACCAGCCATAGAATTGAAGCGTTTTAGCGGGCTTTGAAAAATTGAATCATGAAAATTATTATAACTATGAAAGTTCCTTATTGTGTCGCCAATGTACTCCAATGATTTCAGTACATATTTTGTCGAGTGTACTTTTGATACGTGTAGTTTGTTGTGTTGTGTATTATATTGGTAAACGTCGTGGTATAGTAGATTCCCGATGTAGTGTGACAACTTATGTTTTTAGTTTGACAAACCTTAGATATATATATGCCTGCCGAGATATTGGATCTTCGCAGAGGGAAGGGTGCATGGGTTCGCTGCTTTGATGCACCACAGAATAGCTGGGACGAGTCAGCGCTGTCAGTTTTGTATGAAACAGGCACCGCAGCCGTTCTCCTTAAGTCAAACCCATCGTTCGATGCTTTTTCAAATGTTTTCTTTGAAACGGTAGACAAGTCGGATGTGTGTGGAGATGTCATATTTTAACACATACGAGTATAAAATTGGGTTTTCCTTGGTAGATCCCATTTGATAACTCGACTTTAAGCCATTGAATGATAAAAAAGCAATGATAGATATGGGATGTCATAAATGAAGCGTTTTTAAGAGAGAAGAGGAAGTTTTTCTCCGAAATCATGTAGAACTAGCAGATTGCTGCTTTTTTGACATCGCGCATCCCGCGCTTATAAAACAGAATAGTTTTGAACACATGTAAAAAGGACACAGTATGTTCATCGTGAATCTTTTGAACATGAGGGGAAAATACCATTTCTACAATTCGCGTCTATACGGCGATTAACATAGGACTCTATGATATTAATACTGTAAGATTGAAAACAGTTTTTTTTTCATCAGACAATGAATTCTATTATGATGGTGATGGTACAGTTACTGTTACAGACGTGTTGCAAAAGTAATAATAATAGTATTGAGCTAATAATAATAGTGTTGAGCATTAAGACTATCATAATACCCGTATTGACAATTGGTTTGCCCTTTTCATTAATAATAGATTAATAATAATAGTATTGAGCTAATAATAATAGTGTTGAGCATTAAGACTATCATAATATCCCTATTGATAATTGGTTTGCCCGTTTCATTAATAATAATAGCATTGAGCTAATAATAATAGTGTTGAGCATTAAGACAATCATAATATCCGTATTGACAATTGGCATTAAGACTATCATAGCGTCCGTATTGACAATTATAATTATTGATGTTTAAATTTTTTTATTGTATTGTCAACGTTTATCAATATAATTATTAAATAAACTGTTTCTTGTAATTTAGTTAAAATTGAACGTGTTAATCTCCTCAGAGCGGCATAATAAACTATTTGAATAATGCCGTAATGAGGAGAAGCATTAATGGTTTTAAATAATATTTTTTTTGTGATTTTATTATGTTTATAATTTACAATTCCTATATGTCTAATTGCAACTTGCCCAGCCCAGTATAATAAAATACTGACAATCAATTTAAACAAACCTTTTATGTAATTTTTTCATGTAATCTCATGTTTTTTAGTATGTACCTGAAAAGACTAAATTGTAAAATCATCTGATCAATTTAAACAAACCTTTTAAGTAATTTTTTCATGTAATGTCATGTTTTTTAGCATTTACCTGAAAAGACTAAATTTTAAAATCACCTGATCAATTTAAACAAACCTTTTACGTATTTTTTTCATGTAATGTCATGTTTTTTAGTATGTATATGTTGGTCGGGGAAATGTTTTCAATGTCTTAATTTGGACATTCGTCGACTTACAAACAATTCGGTCAAATGGGTCGCCAACAGTTTGACGCAGGATATATACGCCAATGTCCGCGCGCCCTTGCTTTTTTGGGCCGCAGTCACCGTTGGGGGCTTGTTGTTACCCCTTAGAGTAATAATTACTCTAAGGGGTAACCTTAACGCGTCGGCAAATAACATAAATATGTCAACATAAAAGAAATAGTCAGACGTAACTTATCAGCAGATTAACAAAGGTCTTTTACTCCTTACCTCGCCGGCCCCCTTTGCCTGAAGAATTCATAGAACTATCTCGAACGGGAACGAGTGTCTTTGGATCTAGCACCTTTAAAAATTTACAGTCTTGTGACGACAACTAGTCGATTACAGTTACTATTCGCTAATCGTTATCAAGTTTAAAAAAAACTTCTTTCCCCGTGCGACCGCGCCAGATTTATTGTAATTTCTTGTGTTAGCGTCATTAAGTTGGTTCTAGAACATAGAGCAATTAAAAAAAAGTATAATACCTACCTACCAATGCATACCATTGGTAGGTAGGTATCTATACATGACTGTTCAAATTATTTATAATAATAGATTTATAGAATTTTGTAGAAGGGATGCTTGACAATCAGTATATTCCTACTATCACATGTAATATAGATATCTATAAAGTAGCCCATAAACAAGAAGCAATTACTGATAAAACAGTCTATCTATTTAACTATATAAATCATTTACGCTCCGCGACATTACAGATCCAACATTACTTAAATGTCGTATAACAAAAAATATCAACGAAGGAGGTACCTGAGTTTTCATTTGGTTAATCTTGAGCTCGATTTCACGGTCCTTCTTATTTATTTCTTGATGTCATGTTCGAAATAGTCAGTTTTCCAGTATGAATGGCCGACACAAAACCTTTTCGCATTAATGATTCAATTATTTTTTTAAAGAAAGACAAATATTCCTAGGTTACGAATAACCTGACAATATTTGAAAATCTCCTACTACCATCACAGTAAGCGGAATGTGTTGCTTGTGTCGTAATGAAGGACTTAGCCAGCTGAGGAATTGAACTCACGACGCCTGGGTGAGACCCAAACGCGATGCCAACTCAGTCACTGACCGGTCATATTATACAACCAAACAATTCACTATTATCGTTTACGGTGAGGTATCCATGTCATTTTCTGTAATATTTATTTATTTAAACGATGCATTAAATAGGTAATCGAAGAATATCCAATGTTTCAATATCTCGGCTTGAGTTTTTCAAGCTTAACTGTCAAAAATACGTCACGCAAACAAATGTCTAATCGTTCTAAAAACAATCCACACGACTCGAAATATTTATGATATTCTGTGCGTTATGCCTATAAGCATTAAAGTCATTTTTGCACGTTGGATGCTCTCCTCAAAACCGCATTCAGTGTTCTAACATATTGGAAGGCAGGACATGCACATGCGCCAAAATGTTTGACTTTTGTACTAGAGATACGGAATAGAACAGAGCATCCACGGCATCCACACTGTACCATATGTGCGTTTCCGCGCATAGACATTCGAGCATTAATAATGTATAAATATTTCAATTTGCTGTGTGCGTCGTGTCGTTGTGTGCGTTAAACCTCTGTGTGTGAGGACGGGACGGTGTTTACGGCTAGAAAAAATCTTTGTTACGCTAAGGAAAAAATTCTAAGAACAAAAATTCAAAGGATTTTTGACCCTAAAACAAAAGGGATGCGGAGCATCTACAGCAGGACCGCGCCTGGTATGTAGTTATAGAAGAGTAGTCAAATTAACCAAAAGTTATTTTTCGTCAATGAGGAAGTTGTCAATAGTCATAGTAGTCATATGTCGCATTGTTGTAAAACCATTTCGATACGACGCGACTCGACCGTTTGAAAGGCGTCGCGTCGGTTAGCTCATCGTGTCACATCCATGGCATACAATTAAGTATTTTTCGTCAATGAGGAAGATGTCAATAGTCATAGTGTTGATGTCGCATTGTTGTAAAACCATTTCGATACGACGCGACTCGACCGTTTGAAAGGCGTCGCGTCGATTAGCTCATCGTGTCACATCCATGGCATACAATTAAGTATTTTTCGTCAATGAGGAAGTTGTCAATAGTCATAGTGTTGATGTCGCATTGTTGTAAAACCATTTCGATACGACGCGACTCGACCGTTTGAAAGGCGTCGCGTCGGTTAGCTCATCGTGTCACATCCATGGCATACAATTAAGCGAATCCATCCTAATCGGTCGCCCAATTGCTCATTGTCACTTTTCATGCTGATCGCATGTTTTGGAAAAGGAAACAAAGAAAAATTACGATTTTGTATCAGGATACGTGTATCTGTAGGAAGATCCTACACTTTTACGGCCGTTTTCACCAAATAAAACTGATCGAGAACGTACTTACGAATTACTCTTAAGGGGAACGGCTGCGGTGCCTGTTTCATACAAAACTGAATTTTGGGCTGGAGGCCAAAATACCCATCCAAATGAAATGATCTATTTTTTTTTATTAAAGGTTTAGTAAATATCTAGTACGGATGACAAGTATTTTATTTATTTTTGTCTTATCATCTGCTTTAAAAAATAATTGCAGACTAGATTTGAAAAAATATTTTTTTATAATTATTAGGCAAGCTTTCCAGCTAAACAAATCTATTCTTTTTAGCAAATCTAGTCTTAGCAATTATTTTTTAAAGTAGTTTTACGCGATCATCTCAGAATGTACGAAACGGCACATAAGCTATATTATAAATGCAGCGACGGTATGTTATTTGCCTTTTCTTATGTTGTCTTTTAAAGAATTGCGGTGGTCCCCTTTCAAAATATTACCTCTAGATTCACTGTTAAATAAACTGATCGTGACGCTACACAGGTCGTCTATTACATTAAATATTAATCGATAATGCCCTAATTAGGTGAATATCATATCAAATAATATAATCCGTTTTAATGTAATGATTTAATGAATGACAAAAACGTGTAGATAAATATTACGCAGTCTAGACTTGTAAACTCGTTATTCGTTGTAACCGGTGTGACGGACGCGTTCCGTTAAAACCAGTTCCATTCACCCTCTGCGAGTCACAATACAGTGCACAGTGCTCACTCAGCTCCACGGATGAGCTAGGGCCCGGCCGCGGCCTTCCTCTCGAGTACCGCGCGTAGATCAGGAGGTCACGGCAGAACAGTGTGGCTAGCGGACAGGTCGATCTCCGCGGAAGAAGGTAAAGGCATTGCTCTCGGGGGTTCAAATTATTTATTTATTTGTAAGAAACATTATACAAAAGAAATTTAATAAAAAGAAATTTAATAAAAGGTAAGCCAACAAAGTTTCTTGCGCTAATAGTGGTTAAATACAGATGTTCTATTTATAAAGCTAGCAAGATAAAGAAAAAAAATAAGAAGGAAGGAGGGGGGGGGAGGAAGAGGAAGATAGGATCGCGACAGAAGATGCTCTCGATACATTTTATTTTATATCGGTAGGTAGTCATTATCGAGACATCAATTCCTTAATGTCGTTCCTTTAGACCGTCATTTTTACCGAACCCAGATTGTGACCGTCATTTTATGAACATTCATTGTGATCGTCATTTTATGAACATCCAAATGGTGACCGTCATTTTATGAACATACAAATTGTGATCGTCATTTTATGAACATTCAAATTGTGACCGTCATTTTATGAACATCCAAATTGTGACCGTCATTTTATGAACATCCAAATTGTGACCGTCATTTTATGAACATTCAAATTGTGACCGTCATTTTATGAACATCCAAATTGTGATCGTCATTTTATGAACATTCAGATTGTGACCGTCACTTTATGAACATTCAAAATTTGAACATTTTATGTCGTTCAAAATTTGGCCACTGTTTCTGTTTTAAATTTTATTACTTTGATATGAAAGTCGTCTTCGCCATTACTCGATTCTTTCACTATTGTGCTGTGCTGGCTTGGATTAACTGCTCTGCGTTATGTCTCGAGGAAAAAATAAATAAAATTAAAACAAGAAACTTTCGTACTTCAATCGCTCCAAAGCAAACTGTTATCAGTAAAATGAAAGAGAACAATAAACACTGCAATCACACTTCGCCCAAACCCACACGTTTAGTAAACAAAATATAATCGTAATCAATAAACATAATATCGGATATTGCTAGGGTTGCCACACATGTCCCGTATCGAGCAAGGATACGGGACAGGGATGAATCAGGGATAGGGTTCGGTCGGCAAAGGTGGACAGATAAAAACATAAAATGGAAATACTCAACCTGCACCGGTCTGCCTGCAAAGTGCCCTGATGACGCTATTTCCAATGAAATGTGATGCCCCGAGGACTTCACATTTATTCGACGGTGGGCTGAAAACTTTAATAATTCTATAAATAAACGATAATAGTGAGTGCACGGTCACGGGACGAGAACAGCAACTTTAAACATTGTCTACAAGGAAAAATGACAAAAATAACTCATGTTCAAGAACATGCACCCATATCTCGCCTACATACATTTGGAAATAAATTCACCTCTGCTATAGATGTATTTAATATAAGTTTACCCATGTTTAAAAGATACTTGAATGATATTTTTTTTATGTTGCAACGATTATAGGAGCATCGCATAGGAGACATTGTATTTTATTTATTTTTTAATTATCTTTTTACTTATCTACAATCCACTATATTATGTATTATGCAATTTCATACATTTTTACGTCATCCGAAATATAAAAACACGTTGATTTTTTTTCACAATGTCATGCACTCATATTATACGAGTATTATATTATGCACTTCTGTATTATGTATCATGTAGATCAGGCTATTACTATTTTTATCAAAAAAAGTATCATCTACAAAATAAAGACCTTTTTCTTTATAACTTCTCTGTGTCATGCACTAATACATACATATATACGAGGTTTGTTCAAAAGAAAGGGTGAATTTTGAATTTTCGCGGGCTGTGTACATTCGATTATGATTTTTTTGTTATGTTGGTACACATATGTTTATCATATGTTAGCATTATCAGCCATTTTGGATTAGTGGTTTGTTTTTGACAACTGGAAAGGTTAGTCACGTTTTTGTGTGTTCCTCGATTTATTACTTTTGAAAAAAATGGATCAAAGAATATGAATTAAATTTTGCGTTAAAAATTTAATAAAGTGCTCCAACGCACTTTAAATGTTGACTGTGGCATTCGGCGAGTCTACTTTGTCTCAAAAAAATTTTATAAGTGGTACAAGCGCTTTACAGAAGGCCGAGAAGATGTTAATGACGATGAGCGTCCTGGAGTTGCAACCACGTCAACAAACGCAGAAAACATCGAAACAGTGAATAAATGGTTTTGGAAAATCGTCGAATCACTATTAGGGAAGTTGCAGAGGATGTTGGCATATCAATCGGCTCATGCCATTCAATTTTCTCGGATGTTTTGGGCATGAAACGAGTGGCAGCGAAGTTTGTTCCGAAATTGATAAATTTTGAGCAAAAGCAATGTCGCATTAGGATCGCTCAGGAGTTGTTGAATGACGTCAACGACGATCCAGATTTGCTCAAATGGTCATAACTGGTGATGAAACGTGGGTATATGGTTATGACGTCGAAACCAAGGCCCAATCATCCCAATGGAAGCGGCCAGAAGAGCCAAGACCGAAAAAGGCACGCCAAGTTCGATCAAATGTGAAGGTTTTGTTCACTGTTTTCTTCGATTACAATGGCGTGGTGCAACGTGAGTTCTTGTCAACAGGTCGTACAGTTAATAAGGAATACTACAAGGAAGTTATGCACCGTTTGTGTGAAGCAATACGGCTCAAAAGATTGGAATTGTGGAAAAACAAATCTTGGATTTTGTATCACGATAATGCACCAGCTCACACATCAATGCTTGTTCGTGATTATTTGGCCAAAAACAACACCGTAATCATTCCTTAACAACCGTATTCACCAGATTTGGCTCCCTGCGACTTTTTCCTATTCCCGAAACTGAAGAGACCAATGAAAGTAAAGCGTTTTGCCACAATTGATGAGATAAAGTCAGAATCGAAGAATGAGCTGATGGCCATACCGAAAAGCGCATTCCAGAAGTGCTTCGAGGATTGGAAGAAGCGCTGGCATAAGTGCATTATATCTGAGGGGGATTACTTTGAAGGGGAGAAAATAGGTATTGATGAATAAATAAATACTTTTCGAAAAAATTCGAAATTCAACTTTTCTTTTGGACAAATATATATATATATATATCATAAATATGTTACGCTTATATACCTACTATGTATCATGTTATTTTTTTATTAACATAAAACTTTTTATTTATACACAATCATTTAAATGAAATAATAAGTATATATATTTTTAAACGTAACTTTACTATAATATTTAAGTAGAAATAAGTACAAACAGAAGTCACAAATTTTGAGATTCAATATGAAAGTTTCAAAGCAATGAAAAAATAAATGTAGAGATACAAAAGAAAGAGAGATTTAATATAGAGATAAGTGAAGTAGAGTAAACAATAATGTGATCCATACATAAGCAAGTCAAACATGCACAGTAGCGCAGCGCCGCAGGTAAACAAATCACATACTTCTATTTATGTATCGTATTGTACATTTTTTGTTTACAGTGCCAGGGAACAGTTCTCCCTCTTCCTGTGTCAACTGTCGTTAGAGGTGCACAAATGTGGAGATAAGCTTCTCTATCCAGTGAGTGGGCTGCCTATTGCTACTGTAGGGTTTTTATTTAGTTTTATTTCAAAGAATTGTAAACTGTGTTTTATGTGCTAGCGGTACTTGCTGATAGCAATATTATGTTTAAACCCGCTCACTAAGGTAATGGAGGGTATAAGATGGAATTTGGGCGGAGATGGAAGGGGTTCGAGTTCGATTCTAATTTGGAGCAAAATGTTTTGGCTAAATCTATTATATGTTTTCAGAGTGGAGGAATTTTAGAGATCGTATTAATTATGTTATTCCTGACGAACCAGAGACTTTTGGTGAATCGTCGGAGCAATGCATTCTGGAATGATTCTAGCAGTAAACTTGTATTTAATAATGAAAAAAAACTAATTCTGATTTCATTCCAATCCAGACAGGAGATGTGAAATACGGGACACATTGCGGCAACCGGCAACAGTGGCAACCCTATCGCCAATGGACACCTACGAGTATGCTCGCTATGCCCTCGCCTTTATTTACCCCTCAATAGGCTACAAGCCTGCAGTGATAACAAACAGCGAGCAATCTGCACTTGGCTTTATCGGATATCGCCGCTTCAAACAGCTAACAACGGGAACATTTTATTTCAGATACCCATTTCCAAAAAATCGATAAAAAAACAGACAATGGACCGGAAAACAAATAATCGGCGAACATATTACATTGAATTGGAATACATATAATCGCATTGAAACGGAAAAATGAGTCAGAAACAAAAATCGATTCGATTATTGAAGTACAATAAAAACGAATAATTAATTATAAAGTGTCGCTGATTTATATCGTGAGAATAATAATAATATTTATTTATTTGAAACACACATTATTTAACATCAACATTTAAGAAAGCTTTGACTGCCCAACTGGGAACAAATCCCGTTTTAGGACAGTCAAATTGACAAGTTCAGTTCTTATTAAATGCCATTATACAAAAATATAAGGGAAAAAAGCTAGTATTGTAATACAATATGTATAGAAAAAAGTATAATAATTATGTATAAAGAGATTATATATGTGTGTTTGAGGAAAAAATGCCTTAAAAATTGAGTACTAAAAAAAAAGATAGTGGTACTGAATAATATTGATAAGATTAAGTTACTATCACTTAGCGACAAATCAAAAATGGCACATTTTAAATTATTATTAAAAATATATTTGTTTCAAAATAATTCCTTCATTGTCGTGATTAGAGTGGAGAGGGGCAGGAAATGGGGAAGAGGATGGTTGGAGAGTGCCTAGTTATTCGGGTATGGTCTCTAAACGCCCTTGAGGTGATATTTCATAAGAATGGCGGTTTATATTATTATAAATTCTGAATAATAGGCGTTCACCGGGGCGATACTGAGAGTATCTATCTACCACTCAATTAATCTCAAATCAAAATCTGTATATTCACCACCGACAATTTTTAAAAGAGATATATTAAGAGGAACGGCTGAAGTACTATTATATTATTATTATTATTTGAACTGTCTGTAATTTAACTGCATCGTATGTTTTTTTGTTTATTAAATATTAATACCGTACAAGAGTACCAACTAATCTCAACTGTCTGGAGCTAGTGGGACTATGTCATCCCGAATTAGTGTGGGGTGGGTTATATTTTTAAGCTGAGGCAGAAGAGACACCGGACTGAAAAGTTACAGTTATAAGTTATTTTGCTGAGTGGTCACCTATCCAAATGCGAATGATGGTTCAACAGATTATTACTCTACACTGAACTAAAAAATGCATACCACACATTAAAAAAACAAGAACTCAATTTTTTTAAATTTACCTTATGCATATATTCTTTTATAATCCTTTATCTATCTAGGGCTTATAACAATATCCTAGGAATTGTATAATACCCTTCAACTTTTCTATCTCACTAGTACTGCGGCGCTTTGGCCTTATTACTATTGACATCTCATGGGGTGATTTACTTTACTGAATTTATGCTCTTTAGCATAGCACCAACCAGTACCTATCAAACACATATACATAATCTCTTTATACCTAATTATTATACTCTTTTATAACCAACTAACCATCACGCCGTTTCCCCGCAGGGGTAGGCAGAGAGGACGGATCTTGGCATACACTTCTTGCTTCATTCACTTTCATGCAACGTCTCATACATTATCTTCTGTTGTTCTTTTTTCTAGATATATTATATTACCATAGTACGTCAATACTAGATTTTTTCCCTTCTAATTTTGTATAATGGCACTTAATATGAACTAAACTTGTCAATTTGACTGTCCTAAAACGGAATTTGTTCCTAGTTGGGAACTCAATAAATAATGTGTGTTTCAAATAAATAAATACTATTATTATTTAAAACATCGGTTTATTTATTCACCAGCGGTCTCGGTTATGTGTATACTGGTATAACTGATCCATACGAGGAAGAGTTCCCTCGAGAGATTACAGCGTAATGTTTGTATTTTTATTGTTTCATTAACGAACCACTGTCCAATTACACTAAATGCACGACACGACATGAGATTAACAAGAGCCACAGAAAAAGAACAGGACATACATAATGCATGAATGAAGCAATGACTAAAATACAATTGAGAGAATATTCGACTCCAAAGCCTGAACAAGCTTTGAGTCCACGATTTTAGACATACTAAATGATAATAAGTTTATTTTCGTACTGCCTGACAAAAATCGTTTAGACTAGTACCAAAAATATGGAACAGTTAAAACTCACTCACTGATATCATTCAATAACAGTGAGTGAGTTTTGAAGCGTTATAGATCCGCCACATCCGCGTATCTATTACTAACTTCATGTAATCTAGGTACAAGCGAGTGTTTGTGATGCTCAGTCCTGGTGTTGTTACAATTAAACAGTATTTTGGAACGAGTTGCTCTCGTAGGTATATGAAATTGAATGAGGTATATAATACATCTCACCTCTATTAATTAGTTATTCAATGATTCACACGTACTGCACATAAAAATGACCTATGTAGGTATGGGCATTGCGAAAAATTCCTGAGTAGTTAGCATCATCACTTTATATATTTGCAGCTACAGAGCAAATAGTGCGTCAGTGTTTGAAGTATTTAAAAAAATCTGGAGCGTTATCGCTCTATACAATGATAGTTTACTCGGGTTTACATTACCTCGCCGCGCAATAAGCGGTCTCAAGTATTAGAATTCGTTGTCAAAGCCTTGTTTCGTAAGTACGAGTATACCGAGTGTTTGCCTTGCGTTTACCTTATCACCCAGGTCTTACGCATTCCCACATGTCTGTATTTGTATATTTTACACAAGCAGAGGAGTACTTATAATATAAATATGTGTAATATTCCCTCAATATTGTCGTTTGAGCGAACTATAATCTATTAATAATACATCCTAATTAAAAATAGTCATCAATTGTTTTTGTGTTTAATTCGTAGAACTCCTTTTTTATTTTTTTTTATTTAATAGTATTATTAGGTTCTGCGAGTATTTTAGTTTTTATTATTGTGACAGCTGTTTCGGCGTTCAAGGTCATTTTCTAATTGTTGTTAATCCACATTGTGACGACTTATTCATATGATTTTATTTGCTCCCGCCCAATTCTAATTTAGAGCTGACTTAATAAGCCGATTAATAAGCCGACTGATGAAATTTCTGAGCATACTGAAATACCGGCCCATATCAATATATTCTAGAAACCCTGACAAGATAAGCCGAGTTATGACATTCCTGAGCACACTGAAATACCGACCCATATCAATATAATAGAAACTCAGACAAGATAAGCCGACTGGCGATATTCCTTGAGCATACTGAAATACCGGCCCATATCAATTTATTCTAGAAACCCTGACAAGATAAGCCGACTGACGATATCCCTTGAGCATACTGAAATACCGGCCCATATCAATATATTCTAGAAACACTGACAAGATAAGCCGATTGATGACATTCCTGAGCACACTGAAATACCGGCCCATATCAATTTATTCTAGAAACTCTGACAAGATAAGCCGACTGACGACATTCCTGAGCATACTGAAATACCGGCCCATATCAATTCATTCTAGAAACTCTGACAAGATAAGCCGACTGACGACATTCCTGAGCATACTGATATACCGGCCCATATCAATATATTCTAGAAACACTGACAAGATCAGCCGATTGATGACATTCCTGAGCACACTGAAATACCGGCCCATATCAATTTATTCTAGAAACTCTGACAAGATAAGCCGACTGACGACATTCCTGAGCATACTGAAATACCGGCCCATATCAATTTATTCTAGTAACTCAGACAAGATAAGCCGACTGATGACATTCCTGAGCATACTGAAATACTGGCCCATATCAATATAATAGAAACTCAGACAAGATAAGCCGACTGACGATATTCCTCGAGCATACTGAAATACCGGCCCATATCGATATATTTTTGAATAAACAGAACACACGATTAGTAAGATCCGACTCGCACAAGAAAAATGTTTTATTACCCGTAGCTAAAAAATACGTATCCCTGAATAACGTTTTATGCCAGCACCGTACTATTGGCGAATCTCTCTCGGGCGGGGAAGTACGAATACTACACTATACAGTTCTATGTTGCCACCACACAATTGTCCAACTTTCCAACTTCAAACTCCAAACTCTGAACTTTCATTATTATGGAAGACGTTCAAGTGATCCGCGCGTCCGCGCTGTATCTTGTTAGTGTATACTATTATTATGTAGAATGTATATCAATTTAAAGAAACGAAGATGGAGGATGGTAACATAGTCTATGAGTCTTTAATCGTAAATATAAATATATATCAATTTTTTTTTATATGAATACCGCACAAGAATCCCAAACTGCTCCCAACCGTCTGGAGCCAGTGAGACTATGGCATTCCCAATAGAGGAATGTTGTGAGGCTGAAGGTATTGGGGAGGGGAAGGAGAAGGGGGAGAGGAAGGTGGGTATAAGGAGAAATACCTGGCTATTCAGATCTGGTCACCAAACTCGGCTAAAAAGCCATTTCAAGCAACGTTTCAATTCTGAATGGTGGTCTTTCACCAGGGCGATACTGAGAGTATCTTCCACTGTGAATATAATTTTAATTCTTAACAATTTTATTCTTCATATACGATACGTCCGTCATGATGGCTTCCAGAGCGCATACTCAGTACTGCTTGGCCGATATATAAAGGGCCGGTTCGTGCGAGTTGGGCGAACTTGTTTGAAGATTGAGCCAACTAGTTCGCCACTGGAGCGATCACGGACCAACTCGCCGAACTCGCCGAACTCGCCGAACTCGAGCCGACGTTGGCCCAACGCGCACGAACTAACCCTCTACATGATCGCCCAGACGTTCGGAGCTGGAAGGTTGGGGGATCGTGTAGTAGTAGCATTACACTCTCGCATCACACACCCTTCACAGGATACCTCTCTCCTCCCACCACGGTGAAACTCCTTCGGCACGGGCACAAAATGCAGATATTACAAGAAATTCTAAATGTTTACCTTGATACGACTGGAACACCCCTCTCCCAGGAGAAATCTTCCCTCCCAGCATGATCCTCTGCACCTCCCCAGCCTCCGAGCCGCTCTCCGACTCGGACTGGCCAACTGAAGCCAAGTGTTGGCCAGCCCTGGCGCTGCTCACCCTTCGGAAGAACAAGTTCTTCGCCACGCCGGCTGCAGAATTCATCTTGCAATCATTGGATTCAAGGGGCGGAGACGCAGGACCCGGAAAAGCCACATTCTGAATCCGTCGCGGTACATTTCGATCAAACCCTCTATTCTGTATCGTTGCGTATACCCCTTCCGACTGCCTATTTTTAGTTATTTTTCCATAAGTGTGTATTACGGATGGCTGAACATCATATTGGCCACGAGGCAACGAGCTGGTTTGGTCGAGCGGTCGAGCGACGCGAAACATCTGCAATTGACTTCTAGAAGGCCTGGCTAAATTTGGGTCCATGCTCGCACTCATTTGGGAGCTGGCTAAATTCTCGTAAACGCTCCTTAATTTAGACGCATCGCTTCCCTGACTGTTGGAAAAGCTCACTCGCTTATCCCTCACCAACGTGGACTCTTTCATTGGTTCCAATGATAAACTACCTTTTTTGAAAATAGGTAGTAATAAATTCCTGTCACCGGTGCCTGCCCCACGGTGGGTGGTGTAACTTCCGCAGTTCTGCGCTATCTGCCGGCCTGGATTATTCCTAATCGTTATGTCGTTAGTAGTTCCTATGGTATACCTGGTGGAAGATCCACGAACAAAATTAGGATTGACAATGCTCTTTCTTTCAAGTGGTATCGGAACTAACCCACCGTCAAATTTGTTAGTAAACTCCTTGATTCCCGTGGGTGGCTTAGAGAAAGGCTTGTCGTTGAAGTGAGGCAGGCTGTTACTCCTCTGTTCTGTTCTCACAACGCCCGGACTCACGCTCCTGCAGCGCCAGGGCACTTGGTTCACGGGCCCCAGATTAAAATCTGAACTAGATGATGACCTAGCATTATTTTGCAGTGCGTATCTATTTAAAATCATATTATTTGATGACACGGTTTGCCTTAACAATTCTTCTTCTTGCTGTTGTTTTATTTTCTTTAGTTGCTGCCAATAAAATGCTTCGACATTGTGCAGATTTTTTATTTTCTGTTCCGGTGGAACATTATCGGGCGATTTTGTATGACGATATTCAACGCTTGATGTTTTACCATTGTTTAGTTTCAAGGGAGACGAAGTTGCCATTTCGTTATGGTTAAACTTCTGATAATCCAAATCAGTCAAAGAATCGGCGGATTTTTTCGTGGGTTGGTTCGGTATATTTGTAATCAATTTAATGCCAGTGTCTGAATCGTATTTGAGTTTATCGGGAACGGAATTCAAAATAACTGGGCGATATATTTTCATTTCTTTTTGAATTATCGGATTGCTTTTGGACCTCAACTCTGAGTTTTTCTTATTGGTTTGTGCATATTGCTCTTCAGTGATAATCGCATTGTCTGAATCATCGTTGTTTGAACAACTGCCTATTGTAAGATTGCGGCTACTGTCGGTCCCGACAGTGTCCTTCACTTGGAGAAAATTCTTCATCTTACATTCGGCCGGTGAGAGACTGCGAGCTCTCAGCTGCTTCCTTTGCTTTATTTCCGATTCCTTTTTAGGGCTCACGGCAACATTGGTAGTTGATATCTTCATTTCCGCGCCGACAGAAATTATATCGGCAAAAACGTTTGATACGGGCTGCGAGTTGTACTCGTAGCTATCCAAAGAACTGAATTCATTTTGGTTGTTATTTTCCAGATTCTTTGTATCATGATAATAAAAAGTGGATGGTTTGAAATTACCATCTCGAAGTTCGGGGTGGAAATAGGAGCTCTTGACAACGATCGGTCTGAATATTTTTGTTTCATATTTCTGAGCCGGAATTGAAGTGCTCGGCTCTACTATCACCAGTTCATTGTTTGTCTTCACACGTGGTATAGAAGTCGTCCTGACTGGTGCTACAATTTCATCGGTTTTCTGAGACGTTTGAGCCTTGAGCGTATCGTCTTTGTCGGAAGTAAAAAGATTAGTATATCCACCAGTTGGTGTGTTAGAACCCAATTCATTTTTAAGCGACAATTTCCGTACGGGGATTTTGGCCTTGAAGTTGTTCCTGGCATTATCTCCATCATGAACTCCGTCCGATACGAGAGTGCTAGTGGAAGAACTTTGACTATTATCGTTATTATCCTTTTTGAGGAAGTTTGGTTGTTTGGGACTTGCCCGCTCCTCGAAATAATACCGACTCTCCTCTACGTTGTCTGTATTGTCAGCAGCGGCTTTCTTAAGTTGGTCAGAAGTTCCCGGCGGGGCGGGCTGGTCCTTGGTGACGCTACCGGAGCTCACCTCGGCAGACTTATCGGTATTTTTACTCGACTTGGATGAAAATATGGAAGGAAATATTTTTTTAAGCGAACTTCGTTTCTTTGTTTTGTTCTCCATTGTTAATATTTCAATTAAACTAGCGTACGCATCAGAGCTGTCCTGTAGCTGGCCCACGGAGGAATGTTCTTCTAAGAAACTAGTACGCTCGCCATCTTCAGGTGTGCTGACATTATTAAATTGCTTTGAATTATCATTCTGAATTTCATTATCGATACTTTTTAAACTGTTTGAACAGTTGGACAAGCATTTAGCTTTTGTGTGCAAATGTTGCTTTCGGTTGTATTGATTTTTCGTAATTTTATTTACGTGACGGGGTTTGGTTTTGTAATTATCTGTCGTTTGTCTGATGTTGCCTTTGGGATGGATGCAAGGTGTTTCAGCAGGGATAGTTCCCTTAGTATCATCAGCCACTGGGGGGCTCGTGTTGGGCCTGTGTACGCCCGGGGTGACGATGTTCAACCCCTCGGGTGAGTCGCCCCCATCTTTAAAGGGGTTTCTGCGATCGACAATAACATCACCCTCCAGAAATTTTTCGACTGTATCTTGAATACTCATCAATATTTCTAATCTGGAACAACCGTTTCGCTAATTTAATTCCAGCTTTGACTGCGGCACGAGATCATCATAATCGTTAAACTAGGCGAAGGTCTAACGAAGGTTTAGGTACTCGTTCATATGAAATAGCACATAACTTAAATCACTTAACACGCGCATTACAAGTAATCCGACAATACTTGGTGAAATAATAATACCGAGGTATCATTGGACCATCACTGCGCGGTAACATTAAACCTTGACATTTCTATCGTATGGTTTGGATGAAGGAGCCCACTGCCTACTTAACTGATGGCTGGTAGTTCGTACTGGCAAGTCTCTGTCTTGTCGCCTGGCTTGTCCTGTTCAGATCTGAAACCAAAACAGTACAAATTAACCTATAGATAAATTCCTGGTGTCAGGGTTCAATAGTCCACTCATCACCTATAATAATGTATTTAAATAACATTTTGTAACAAATTAATTAAATATTTATCAAAAACTTAGTACATAATAGACCGGTGCTACATGGTGCTACATATTACATATTATACCAGTGGCGTGCAGTCCATTAAAAAAACTGAATAGCCGTGCCTACCCAAAGAAAAATAAACAAAATGTATTGTTCCATAAATGTGTGAATAGTTTTTATGTCGCAATCATCCTACATTGATATAGTGTGTATTTTTATTTCATTTATTTATTTGAAAAACGGATTATTTAACAATAAAACGTATCTCCCCTTATTGCTGATATCTTCATGGACTACTTAGAGAATAATATTTTGAACTATAAATCTCCCCTACTAAATAACGTGCTGTAACGTAATTATTATCTGTGATATGGATGCAACATTGCGATTGTCTATCATAGAATGTCTTTACGTGTCTATGGATGAGAGATCCAGGAGACGCGGCGGGGCAAGATGGCGGTAGACATAACCTGACACGGGCGGTCGAGCTCGACGTGTTTTTATGAGAGTAGTTATAACCTTAGAGTAACAATATATAGAGACCTCAGGGGTGTGGCCTTACCATGGATAACAGGGTTGCTACAAATTAAATAAATTAGGTATTTTGTTGTGAGTAAGTAGGTAGTCGTAAATCTTGAAAACGATTTATGTAATATTATTTGTTTATTTAAGGAACATAATATTGGTAGATAATATAACATGAAATAAAGTTACATTAAAATCTTGTTTAAAAAGAAAAGTAATATAAAGCATTGTAGTGTGGTACTCGTACAGTGTCTTAATCTATTGATTGAGAATCAACGTCAATTTATTAAAATACTGTCGAGTAGCCGGCTGCACAGCGGATTTGGCCAGGAAGTGAAGCCTGATATCTAAATATTAGAAGCAACTGCCAACACTGTGGTTCTCCAGCGGAGACTGGTCTACCATGTGAGAAAGTAACATGTCAAAACAATCTATATTAACAAATACTTTTAAAACTCTACTTACTAAATGTTCTAACAAAAATTGAGTGTTCATTATTTTACCGCCAGATCGGCTAAGCGCTTCTCTAAAAACCCGTTCACTCTTTGTACAAATTAAAATGACGTCATTTGATGGATAAACTAACCCTCCCTGATTTTTTTGTGCAATTGAAGAATTTTCAAAATGATACTTAAATCCAGTAAGAGCTGAAATTTCTCACATTTTTCATTTTTTTATTTAGATATCTGACTACAAATCCACCGATATAAATTACACAATTTTTTACATAATTATTACACAAATAGTAAAGACACATAACTTCAGGAATATCGTCATCATCATCATCATCAGCATCAGTATTATTTAATTCGTCATTGGTGAGTAATTTAAATTTGGGCGAGGAAACATTAATAATATTTGAAGAATTTCTAGAGCTACAGTTGAGGTTATCCACCACTTTCCCACCCCGGTATAAGTAACTTATGGTTACTCCTTCAGGGTGCACCTCAAGGACTCTAATTTTTTGGTTCAACGAAGCTAAGGTTATAAATGATTCTAAACCCTCAAGTGTCCCTGCACAGCATTAGCTTAGAAGGAGGTTAGTAAAATTCCACAGCCCAGAATGGTTAGTACATACATACGGTCGACAAAAGTGGCTCTAGTAATAATGGTGGCTCTGCTCTACTCGTCCGTAGATGAACATGGTGAGACGCGGAGAAATACTAACATAAAACAGTAAAAGGGAGAAACTAAATAGATTAAGTGAGAGTACTTGGGACGAGCCGTTGCCAGGACACCAGGGCAGTCCCTCTGAAGCAGTGCTAGGTGGATTCTTGTTCCCGCCACCCTTCCCAGGAGACATTGCACCAGTCGTCAAGATTATCCCTTAAGAAAAGTGTAATTGGGGAGGGGGTAAAAAAAAAAAAAAAAACCCTGAGACCCTGGGGATATGGAGGGGTCCAGGCGGCCGGGAGCGTGCCACTGAGTCGGGGAGACGGGAAGGCCGTCACCACCAAGCTTGCTCCATCGGGAAGTACACAAGGGATCCGGCTAGGGCAAGTCAAAAGTAGATGACTGCTTCGGGTTGCAGGGATAGGGTTAATTTTCCACTCCCTAAGAGGGGATGTGGACAGTACACAATAAAAATATTTTTGGGTTCAGTTCGCCTGAATATCTCAAAATGTTTTTGAGTTCTACACAAAGAAAAATTTTTGTACCTAAAGAAAACAAAACTCATAATAGGGAAATAAAAATGGAAAACAAAATTATAACAACAGTAGAGGCATCAGTGCAGAGTGAAAAGTTTAAAGCTAAAATTTAAAATTAAAAAAAAAGTATAAGATATCTTAAAAATGGCAGGAATCTAAATGAGCAAAATACAGAAATAGAGAATGAAACAAGGTAACAAAATAGCAAGTAGAAGATAAACATTTACAAAGGGAAACATAAAATGTAAAACCAAGCATATACAGTAGTTAAATAAATTTAAAATCAGTACCAGAGATTCAAGAGGACAGTACCTCCGGCACCTGAAACGATAAATGATTTTACGAAGCTATTCCGCGACTCTAAGTTCAGGCCATCTCTCCACCCATCTACTTACAAACCTTCTCAGACACTCGAAATTCACCTTATTGCAGACCAGATCAGCATTCCAGGCTGGTCTGGTAATTCCAGTCAAACCATCCAGCATTTCCTCTCTCGCATCCATCAAAATCTCACAGTGCCACAGAATGTGCTCGGCGGTCTGGTTTGTATTTCCACAAGCACAGTTTGGGTGAGGGATAGAGATAAACTATGAAGTCTACCCCTAAATTCACCGTGCCCCGATAGTAGTTGGGTGGTATAGTGGTCCAGGTGTAAAAATGCCCCTTCCATTCTGCTTCTAACTGAGGGGAAGAAAGAATAAGTCCATCTTCCCGTCGTCGCCCTATCCCAACGTGACTGCCAATCATCCAGAGTTCTATCACGCATCTCCTTAAGAAGCTTTGGCAGGGAGACCTCACCACCCACGGTCACGTGGACACCCAGATGGACAGCCTCTCTACCTCTTGTTAAAGCCTTCTTAGCCAATACTTCCCTAATTTCTAAATCAATCGGCAGGATTCCGGCCAGAACCGGTAATGCATCTGATGCTACAGTCCTGTAAGCTCCCGAGAGCGCCAGTAAAGGAGTGCGCTGGCCCCTTTTCAGAGCCAAGAGTATGAGAACATTGTCAAGGCGGTGCTCCCACACCGAAGCAGCGTATGAGATTTGGGTCACGTACACTGCCCGGTAGATTAGCTGGAGCGCAGGCGAGCGGAGACCCCACTCGGCCGTTGACAGTCTTCTCAACTTATGAAAGAGGGCCTGGGCTCTACTGGACGCGCTTTTGACGTGGGCCAGGAAAGAAGACGATCTATCTAAAATGACTCCCAAGTGTCTGGTGTTTTCCGCAAAGGATATTGTGGAGTTTCCCATTTTAATAGAAGGGTTACGTCTTCGACTGAGGGAACCCTTCATAAGGAGACCCACTGTCTTGTGGGGAGCGAAGGTTAATTTATTTCTTTTACCCCATTCCAGAACCATCTCTAAGCATTCCTCGGCCTTACTTTCGACCTCTTTCCTGCTGTTGCCCAGAGCTAGAGCTACAGTTTGTTGTTCTAGAGCTGTTGTTCTAGAGCTACAGTTCAAAATACTAATTTGGTCTAAAGGTAAGCAGTTTCCGGTTGTAGCATCTTTGATTTCTGCATGAATGGGGAGTTTTCTATACGCGGATCTAAATTGGCTGACCGTTCGGTTATTATTGACAAAGGCGGGGAGGTTCCATTTCAGGAGTTTAGAATTATCTGAAAATATTACCCTTATTAGTTTTGGCACAGATTACTAAAATAAATGTATTAAAGATAAATAAAGTTTACACCTAAAATGCATAAATACCTTTTGTATAGCCATGGGTACTATTGAATAACATAGAGGCACCGCTAAATCAATTAGACGGACCTTTGAAATGAGCTGAGCAGATTGTACTGTGGTATTTTGGAATCCAATTTACTCTTCTCGTTGCATGGATCCATTTTTTAAGTCTTGCTTCATCTTTTGGAAATCAATAAATAGTTACATATATAAAAACAACCCAACTTTAGCACATCCCTGATTTTTTCATGGTGGAAATACAAGGAATTGACAAAATACATTCTGTCTAACTTAAAATCTTTTATTTAACTAACCTTCAACATTCATGTATTAATACAAATAAACCAATATACTGCAACTAACTGATACCTGGTATACCCACGCACTGGCCTTGCCTATCTGGGATTTTTTGTTTTATATACATTACTCATAGGTTGTTCAGATGTATTTATAATTTAATGTTAAAAAAAAAAAAAAAAACAACAAATAATAATAATAATAACAAAGCATTTATATAGCGCAGTTTTGTGTTATTTCACTTCAAGTGCGCTTAACTCTAAATAAACTTAAACATGATTAAATAACTCCATTCAGTGGTATTCCTACAGTGCTATTTTTACATACTATTTATACATTCTTAACATATTACATACATTCTTGCTTATTCTTAATATTACTCCTACAGTACTCCTTAGGTGCATATTCATAAAAAAAAAATTACATTATATTATACAGTATACATATGGCTATACAACAATAATACATTCACAATATTACTACAAGAATAGTAACATTTTAAGACAGGAGTCGGGTTATGTTCAGCAATAACTGACTTCACATAAAAAAAAAAATATATATATATACGGAGGAAACCGAAACCAAACAACTACCAGAGGCTCGAGGAAATGACTTTTTATAATAAATTGAAAAGAAATTAAAATTTATAGAGAAAAGGATTTTTTAAATAAGTTTGTTTTTAAAGCCCGTTTAAATTCAGTCAATTTGTGTATATTAGTAAGAGCTGGGGGAAGTTTATTCCAAATGAGAGGGCCGTTTACGCGAAAAGAGCGATCATAGTAGACGGCTCGATTTGACCTTGAATGTTCAATAATCATTGTACCTTATTTGTGTGAATGTATGTTTCAAAAAATGAATTAATAAATAAAAAATAAAATAAAACCCCACGGATGCCGTGGCGGATGGCGCTTCCGAAGAGTCGTCATTGTCTTCGCTGAAGGTGACCGTGGGAATCGGTGAGCATCAGGACTGCAGCAGCCTTGCTTTATGCTGAGGGAAGAATCTGACCACAAGAGCCATAATTTATTATTTAAACCGTTCGTTTAAACGTAAGCCTTCTCTTTACTCTTCTCTTTCCTCCACCATGATAATCGGGGATTTAGAGTCAATAAAGACCATGTTTTCTTGTGAATAGGGTTTTATTTATTGTATCGTGTTTTAAATCACAACATCCCCGTACCTCATCCATAAGTCTCACCCACGAATCCTGAGATACAGTCGAGCACGCAATCGGCGATGCTACAGTGCTTTTATGGAAGAGGTATGTCGACGATTAGTCTATAACATACTAAATAAAAAACTTTAAAAAATGTCGTCAAATATGTTTTTATTCAACAGTACCCCCCCTAATAATAATATCATAAATAATAATAATCAACCGAACAAATGGCGTAGAGTCTTATATATCAATAAATTTTCTCAACAAAGTATTAAAAACCTTCCGTCAGATATTAAACCAGCATTTTACAGACAATAAATAGTATAGGAAATTTTTTAATTAATGGTAAAGATAAAGAAGACAGTTTAGGCCACTCAGGCATTTATTCACTTCAATGCAATGATTGCCCGGCGTTCTATGTAGGCAAAACGTCACGTAATTTATTTTTATTTATTTATTTATTCGTTAACGCCCCAACGGGCTTTTACATATTTTTACATTAAAATGATTATGTGTACAGAACTTAAAAAAAATAACATGATGCATAGTTGGTATATAAGTGTAACATATTTATAATATATATGAAGATATAATAATGTATAAGTGCATGACACAGAGAAGTTACAAAGGGAAAGGTTTTAATTTGTAGATACTACTTTTTTTATAAAAATAGTAATAGCCTGATCTACATGATACATAATACACAAGTGCATAATATAATACTCGTATAATATGAGTGCATGACATTGTGAAAAAAAATCATTGGGTTTTTATATTTCGGATGATGTAAATATGTATGAAATTGCATAATACATAATATAGTACATGATACATAGAAAGAAAAAAGATGAACAAGTTTATGGATTGTAGATGAGTACAAAGATAAAATATATAAAAAAAATAATAATTAAACAATAGCTCTTATGCGATGCTCTTATAATTGTTGCAACATAAAAATATCGTTCAGGTATCTTTTAAACATGGGTAAACTTATATTAAATATATCTATAGTAGATGTGAATTTATTTCCAAGTAACCGTAACGAAAGGATGGCCCTGAGATGAGTTCTAGCTACTCGTTTTAACAAATAACCTAGGCAAGCAATCGCATCATTTCAATCCATAATTAACCAATCAGGCAATTCTAGCGCCCAAATTAAACCAATCAGTTCATAAATTAACAAAGCAAAAGGAAGCGACGCGAGCGCCAACCGCGACTTGACGGCCGCTCCTTGCTGCCCTTGAAACTCACTTTCCGCCTGGAGCTCGAAGAGATAACTGCGTCTCTGAAAAGAGGCGGCTATTTTGTGTTACTAGTTTATTATGGCCAAGTACTATGCAGGCGGGCTGAAGCCCGCAGCTGGTCGTGCAATTTGCTGCCAAAGCACTCATCAGGGTGACTTACTAATTAAAAAGCCAATTAAACTCAGTGTGGAGATGTCCAGCCTTGGCGTCATTGCCAGCAACTCCCGCCATCCGACCAGATCACTTCATGTAAGCTGATTTTCCATCTCCCCTTAATGTGTTGTTCAAGCCCTTGTTACATTTGCAATACCCGGTTAGAGATTTGAATCAGAAAGAGAGAAAATTTACGATAGAATCTTGTCTAGAATAGGATCTTTTACTAACTACTCGATTGTTCTTAACCTACAATGTTTGTCCGACCTTACAATAAACTCTGAGTATGAAAGCACTTCACTGTACTCATTTAACGTAGAATTAGAGACGGACTCAACCCAATTATAAGATTGCGATCGATCCACGGCCCTGAACGATGAGAAGCTAATGCCACTGCCGATCTGAGCTAAGCTAATGTCCGGAGCAGACTTCACATCTAAGAGGCAATCTCCTATTGAATTGTATTCTGTAATGTTAGTTGGGACCACGCTATTGAATTGTATTCTGTAATGTTAATATCCGGCTAAAATAACACTTGTGTCTAAATAATAATGGTTTCTCCGAATTTGCCAACCACCTCTTAGAAACAGACCACACATTCAATAAAAATACAGGCACTAGTTTACTTAATAAAAAGAGAACAGGCATTCGACTAGATAACTTGGAAGCGTTAGAAATAAGAAAACCCAAAAACACTGATAGTAGACTCATAAATAATCAAATAAATTTAAATAAAAGTCCACTTCTTAAATTATTCCCAATAAACAAAGTACACATCCTTCCCTGTCAGCAGATATCTGCTGATCTCCCACCCTTGGCCGTCCACTCGCCTGTTTCTATCAAACTATAACACACGTGTATCTTAGTTCATAGTTTAGTTGTATACTGCCCTGAAGAAGCACCGGTAGTAGCGAAACCCGGTCGGCAAAGGTATAAATAAAAGTGATGTTAACAAAGTTATTGATATATTTTTTAAATTATAATGTCACATCACCAAGTTTATATCATATGAACATATTATAGAGTAAACAATTATGTGTATGTGCTTGATAGATAGGTACTGGTTGGTGCTAT
>JAHDVE020005598.1:0-15843 GCA_022606495.2 Halesus radiatus
AACCCACGATAGCAGATGAAAAATACTTATATAAAAAAAATTATGTTTTCTTCTTCAATAAATGAAATTCACTTTGTGGCATCATTTTAAATTAAGAAATTAAACAAAAAAAAACATTTTATTTAAGCCACCAAAATTTAAAAAAACTTTGTATCTCGATAAAAAAAAACCATTGGTTTTGAAACATGTGTAATGTATTTATTAAAAAAGTGTTTTAAATAGATGTATTTATTTAAATGTATTCACTTTATGTGCACAAGGTTCTCGGCTTAGGTGAGCAAATATTTTTTACTCCAAATAAGGTCAGGAATCACTGATTAAAGTTATTCAGGTACATCTCTTAACACCCTGTGTATGATGCTATGTTATTTTATATACAATATTTTATTTATATTACGTATATCTGTATATGTACATAATTATGTAGGTACAATTAAAAAAGGATTAACATGTGCAATAAATATAAAATACCCGCTCATTTTAATCTAACTTCAAAATCAGAAAACTTTAAATTGTTAATAAGGGTATGAAAACTTTAGGTTTTATATTATAAACATTTTTTTTAATCGTTACAAGTAATAAAATGGTTATATATATCTTTAATTAGAAGTCTTATAGAACATAATTCCATAGTACAATCGTCCTTCTACAAAATGCATATTCATAATGTAGAAATAATTCAAAGAAAGTTTTTACGTTTCATAAACATACCTTTAGAGCACATAAATTACTCATCATTAATGAATATTTTAATATTCCAACGTTAAAAAACTGACGGAAAATTAACGACCTAACCTTTTTATTAAAATGATTGAATTGTAACTTCGATTGTTCTAAAGTCCTGCATTTAATCAACCTACACACACCTAACCGAACTAGACGACAAAAATTAACATTTTACATATGTATATCTCGTTCCAAACTACAGTTTGCATTCCCCAATTCAACGTTTGGTAACAAATACTTAAATGATATGAATGAATTTGACAATAATCTGAACTTAGCAAACTTCAGAAAAGTTTGAATTAATAAAATCTACCTATTTTTTTAAATTATTTTTAAATTCAACTTTTTACATTATTTACTTATTTTCCTTAATATTGTCTTAATATTGAATTTTTTTCTATTCCTTTATATTCCTGTATATAATTATCTTTGGTGAAGTTTTTTTTAAGTAATTTAAAAATGATGTACTTGTATGTAAAAGGCCTCTGGGCCGTTAAATGATAAATCAATAAATACAAATTTGTAGGTTGTATACTAAGTATACAGCACTGGTGATGACCATTTGTGTAAAAGCAAGATGAGCTTGTTCATCCAAACAAATATAGAAGTTACCTGTATAAATAACTCGCATTAGTTCAGACTGAAACTATCTTTTTTACATCATCGAAATCATCCCAATGGTACGCATTTAATGAACACGTGCCCTACTATAACATTGGAACAAAAGTTCAGAAATAATTAATTGTATATCGTTGGAGTAATAGTAAAGGTGAGACGTTTCTTTTCTTCATATCGTTTAATATCGCAACATATGATTTTAACCCTAAAATGGAAGTAAGGAATATTTTTTTTTTATCCAACTTCAAACACATTTTTCACTGAAGTACCGACCGATTACGACGACTTTCTTAAAGATACGCTTTCCTTGAATTCTTTCAAAATGAATTCTTTTGTAACTTTTTTTCACTTTTTTTTTGACCGGACCGGTTTCACACTACCACGGGCATCGTCAGACTGGCACAATTAAAACTAAATCTAAGGTGTATATAGCATCGATGTCAGGAGTGAGTATGGTATATAGACGTTATATATACCATAGATTTAGTTTTAATTGTGACAGTCTGAGGATGCCCGTGAAAGGGTGAAACCGGTCGAAAATAAATAAATGGAAACAAGTTACAAAGGTTTTTTTTATCACAAAAATTCATTTTAAAATGGAATTACGCCATGAGTTGAAAGTTCCAAAATTAGAAATAATTGAGTTCTTTCGTCAGCAATTGCGTTTGTCTTCACAGTAGTAGGCTGCGCCTTTTTCTTGTAGATAAGTTCAATAATTTTCACTGTGGAAATTTTACGTCTCATTGTATGGTGGGAACTATATCGAGTGAAACAAACATTTACTGATCGCTTCTCAGATACAAAAAAACGAGTGATTTATGCATATTTTTGTTCAATTTAAATAATAAATACATTTATATTGAATCATGGAAATATTTTTTACCCTAAGCGATAAAGATTAATCAAAGATAGGAGAAAAACACTTAATTTAATATGGGAGTAAAATATACTTATCGCTTCCATTAATGGACTAAGGAAGAACGCTTCCCTCGGTTTAATCCATATCCAATTAATTAATGCTATTAACCAATCATTTTCAGGGAATTGTTTTCAATTATTTCACCGCATCAATTTTTATTGATTATGATGAGATTTTTGGTTCATAAGGTCAATAATTTTTTTTTATATTTTTTCAAACTTTATGTTTTTCATTTTCTTTAGTTATTTATTTTTAATTATTTATTTAAATTTTTTTATGTTAGTATCTCAACTGCTCCCAACCATCTGAAGCCACTGAAATTATGGCATCTCCAATGGGGGCATGTTGTCAGACTGAAGGTTGAGTGGAGAGGGGAAAGAGATGGGGAAGAGGAAGGTAGGGGAAGGTAGGGCCTATTCATATCTGGTGAAAAAATGCGGTTAAAGACATTTAAAGCAACGTTTCGATTGTAAATGGTGGTCTTTCACCAGGGCGATACTGAAAGTATCAACTACTCTGGAACATGCCTCAGATACACTATATTTTATTTAAAATTAATAAATTGTGAAATAACATAAATTAACTAACTAACTATCTAACCATCACGCCGTTTTTCCGCAGGGGTAGGCAGAGAGGACGGACCGCCAAACACTAGATCTTGGCATACACTTTTTGCTTCATTCATATATTCTCCTTACACTTCTCTCTTCGTTCATTAGCTCTACATGAACAAACCATCTAATCGTCCGTTTCTTAATCTTACTCATTACGCTTACATCAGCCTTGCATTCTTTATGAATCTCAATATTTTTTACACGATCATACATGGTTTTACCACACATTCGTCTCAGAGATCTCATTTCTACAGCATTCAGTCTACTTTCATCCTTCCTCTGCCAGTTCCATGCCTCACTGCCATACATCAGGGTTGGTATCAGCAATCCATTGTGGACTGCTAGCTTCGCTTCTTTGGACAACTTTTTGTTTGCGCCAACCGCGTTCAGTCCTCCGTTAATGGAGTTTCCTGCATTCACCCTTCTTTCAATATCCCTATCAGTCTTTCCATCTCTCGTAAACATACTTCCCAAATAATTAAAGAAATAAAATTTAATTGCGCACGCCGAGATTCAAACCAGCGACCTCCAGATGCGTCCCGAGCATTGTAACCACTCAACCACGGAGCCCGTTTTAAGAAAATAGAAAAAAACTCATATATAGACAGTAATTAATAAAATAATGTAAATTAACTGAAGAATTCGCCTATATCTTATTTTTTTTTACTGATTAATTTTAGTAGCAGGTTAATAAACCACTACTAATATTTTTTAGAAAAATTTAATTTGAAAAATAAATAAATTTAAGATTATATTGAACAGAAAAAAAATTACGGAAAACGCACAATGTCTAAACAAAGTAGCAGAAGGAAAAAAAAACAAAATACGAAAATAATTTGAAGGGAAATTGAAAATAGTGTTACACAAAGAAATAATAAAAAATACACAATGTAGATACAAACACCGTTTGTTGAAGTTTAAAAAAAAATAATATGTAAACAGTTTTCAATTTTCTACAACAAGTACTCCATACAGAATATGTCGGAATCTATCAAAGTTTGTTTGTGATTGAATAACTCGCACATTCTTCTGATTTTATCCCTGGTATGTACGACTTTTTATACTTTATATATGTTTATAGGTAGTGTATACATTTTTACACTTTTTAATTGTTTCTTTACATCTGTTAAACATGCATTTTTTGTCTTTTTTTGTTATTCTTGTCATATTTACGCTCTTGGTACTTTTATTTTCACGGCATACTTTTATTTTCACGGCATATGTAATGTCGCATATATATAAATAAATAAAATAAAATGTTAACACTGACAATCACTGGTAAACGAGGCAGTCTTTGTACAATTTAATAAGAATATTATTCATATTATTATTTCATATGTCTTAAAGGGGACTAATGGTGGTGATATAATTGCTACATATGAAGGGAAAGCACAATAATGATCCAAAGAATTAATTTGTATACCACATCGAATAAACAATATACCATCAATGCCTACCGTAACATTACAAACCCCACATCAGTAATCGCCTGTAATCAACCTCGAAGATACGCATGCACAGAGGTCGAATGTAATCGAGTTTTCAACTAACTGCTACTGCGACTGCCGACTTTGTTGTGCTCGTAAATTTGAATGGGAATTTAACCGCTCGCAAAATTGGCACTAACTATAAGAGGCATTTCGCCCTGGAATGGAGGCATTAAGATGCTATCTGCCGTGACGGTGAATTAAATAACATTCACTTCGCCGAGGACGTACGTATTATAAGGTAATACATTTCAGAATTCATGGTGAAGCGGTGGGAGTTTTGGCGCTGAGCCCAGAGGTCGTGGGCTCTGAACCCGGTGAAGTGTTAATGAAATACTACGAAGATTGGGTTTTAAACATGGTAACTGGAATGTTTTATTTATATTTTTTGTTGTTCTTATATATGGATAGTTTTGACATTATCATTGTCTTCATCAGATTATTAGCTTTAAAGGAAGGTACTCAAAATACACTATTTTTAGTCAAACCAAGAAATGCAACGAACGATTTATCTATAAATTCTACACGAGTAGTTAGAAAAATGTATAGGGTTATCAATTATAAAATTTCTTAGACCATGAAATATTTAATTCTACAGAAATTACTTTTATTTTTTGGCAAAATGCTCCAAAATACTTTAACTGCTTTTCAAATTAGACATATTTTAAAACGTTTTGAATTGTATTTCATAGAATTTAAAATATTACAGCTTAAGTATTTTTGCCAGACATTCTCTTAACTATCCGTATAATTTTAAATTTTTATTTTTATATTGCTTGCGTTAACAACCTGCAAAGTGACGTTTAGCGTGCTTTGGAGATTAATAACCTTATTTGGGTGCTCGTCCTTAATCTGAATGTGTAGGTATGTTTTACATTGAACAAAAGAGCTTGCGATTGTACGTTGAAACACTACCTATCTATGATTTCAAAATTAAATACAACCTCACGATAATTTTTCAGGGGATTCAGTGGCGGAATTCAATAGTGCATCTACCCCGAAAACAGGGGAGATTCCCAGTTTGATTCTCGGTCGCACCCAAATCACACCTACCATGAAGTGATAAAAAAACTGTTTCAAGAATTTTAAAAATATCCTCGTCGGCCAAAAAAGATACCGAAATAAGATAAGATTCAACAAAAACTTGCGCTTATAGTCCCGATTTGCGTTTTGTTACCATTCCATATAACAGTAATGGATGAACGGGGAAGATTTTCGAAAGTGTGAATTTATTATTTTTAAAATCATATAGATTAAAATACGATGCAAAATCGAAACACGCTTCATTTTCTTCAACTTCACCCGAGTTTGATAAAGTATAGGGTAGTGGTAGGAGTAGGGATAGAGGTAGGGTCCGAAAGCCTGGAATAAATAAATGATCTAAGATTGATTAAAGAAAATTCAGAGAAAAACTCAAACCTCTTCTCTTTGGAAAGTCATATCCATGAATGGTTCAGTTGCATACCTAATTAACATAACAAAGCTAGCTGTTAGTATCTACCTAAATATTAACAGAAAAAATTGTAACTTCTCGTAGTCGGCGATATTGAAAATAAATATAAATATTTGTAACTGTAAATAATTATTAACATAATGTTTCAAATAACTACCTACTCTTCTTTTGCCATTAACCTTCTAATGTATATAATATCAATGACAAATAGGATTTAAACAATACTGCCATATCATTCAATGTGCAGTGTTTTCTAGTATTGTATCCAGTGCTTGCAAAATCATATCTTAAGCGAAAACTTTGTAATTTCACTTTTTAATCTGAAGTGACCTACCGGGTAAGCATGTTTTAGAGATTTATAAAAAAAATATAAAAATGGAGGATAATATTAACAGATCTTGAACATGAAGTATGATATCGGTGTAAATGGCGTAAATTGGACTGGTCTCATTAGCTAAGTTGGTTAAGCGGTTACCCCGGATAGGTAGAGGTCCTGGGTTTGAGTCCCAGATGCGACTGAAATCTTTTTCATTTCTGTTGTTTTTTCGGTTTCGTGGTTCATTTGGGATGTGTTAATATTATCTTCTTCAATGATTAAAATATTATAAGTATGTTTGGTAGAGGTACAGGACATTATTACTTTGTATACAATTTGAATAAAAGTTGTGCCGAAAGCACATCCAATTAAGTCAGTATTACGGGGTCTTGCCACGGCATTTCAGTAAACAGGCTTTACATTGCACAGTGTACTGTGAGCTGTGAACATTGTTGTCTGCTGCCAAAGTTGCCAAACTTTATCAATATACACTTTTGGGATCATAGCCTCATCCTAAAAGTCTAAGATAAGGTTATTGTTGAGGATACAGAGTAAAGATGACTATAATCGTATATATGAAATCACACCCGATGTATGGCAAAAAGCAGTGATGCACAACCTTTTTAGACGGAGGGCGAGATTATCAATTTTCAAAATGTTCGCGGGCCGCAGGGAATTGGGTACCTGCAGATTTACATGGTTAACTTTGCAGTCAGTGGAGTAGGCAATGCATAAATAAGAATAATTTTTGTGCGAATAGGGTACAAACGTCCCAACTGTCCGGAGCCACTACGTACATACCCATTATTTACGAAAAAATACCTAGAAACGTATCTAAAATGTTTCATTTTATAAACACTAAATTTTATTTTAAATATAATTATTAATTTAAGTATAAGTTTATTTACCTATTGTTATTTACTACTTCTAGTTAAAAATATGATTGTGGCTAATTGAAACACAGATACTTCATGATAGTTATTTGGGTTACAACGAAATTATTATTCTTGTAATCTATAAAAGTACGGCCCAACTTAAAGATTTACTGTAGATTTTATAGTTGTTTATAGTCTGAATAACTATTATTTAAAAAAAAAAAACAAAACAAAAAAAAATAATATACCGTTTCAATAAAATTGTAAAGCCGCTCATTTTTTTGTATATTGTGAATTCAACACATTAAAAATAAGCAAAACAACGTAACGCGCAAAAAGAAAGCGCCACAGGCAAACATTCTAGGACAAGGGTCAACAAAAAAATTATTCTGTTTTTGTATTTATTTTTTTTAACCAAGTGGGCCGCATGCATCACTGCTGTAAATGCATAGAACTGGCAGAGAAAGAATGCAAATGGTGTATGAATGTGAATGAACCAAGGAACATGTGCTATAAAAAGTACTTAGTAGTTCATCTGACCGTCTTTCCAGGGAAATGGCGTAATGGTTATGAAATAAATCATCCACAGAGAAACCGGTCTGGATAATACATTATTATTATATTATGATACAATTTAATTAGTATTACCAACACCATACGAACAGCTACGATTACCTTGGTCTAGTCGGTAGCAGAATAGTGTGGGCTAGAAGTGCACATATACAGAAGTTCGACCTGCTACTAAATACTGCTATACGCGTGATGAGTAGAACACTTCCCTCCGCCCCACTAAAATGGCTCCCTGTCCTCTCGAACATCGCATCTCCCACTTTAAGACGAGTGACAACAACCCTGACGGAATACAAAAAGGCCGTGAATAGGAACATTCCACTTCAAGATGACCTTGCAAACCTCCCAGCCAGCCGCCTGACGTACAGGAAACCTTTTTGGACTGAAGGCGAAAGACTGTTTCTATTACTATTCATCCCCGAAGAATCAAAGAATCAAGAATGTTGAATTCAGTGGCAGACCTCGGACATAAAAAACAAGCACCTTGTTGTAGACCCTTAAATTGGCAGAGTTCTCTCTCCTTCGGAAGACGTGGACCTCATTAAACCGCATGCGGTGCAGTCACAACCGTCGTGCGTATATGATGCATAAATGGGTCTAAAGCATTCTAAACATTGTGAATGTGGACATATTCAAACAACATAATACATCTCAGACCAGTTTCCTTTTCATCAGTTTCCATATGGCACATCTGTATTGAAGCAAGTGACTCCCGATGCCGTCAACTGGCTGAATAACCTATCTTACTATGACATACACCAACTCTCCCCCACCATACGAAGAAGAAGAAGAATCAGCATTCCGTTTTTATTTTTTGTAGGAATACCACATGAAGTGGAACTATTTTAATTTTTTTAAATAAAATAAAATTCTCGTAATAAAAACACAACTTCAATGTCAACATTACAATTTTTTTTTTAATTCATATAATATATTAAAGCTTTTAAACCTCATTGTAATATTTTTTAATCATTGAAGATAATATTAACAAATCTCAAATGAAATATCAAAACGATAAGACACAGAAAAAAGGTAAAGTAGGCTTATTTTCTCTGTCTTCTGTTTCATATTTCATTTGAGATTTGTTAATATTTTCTTCATTGATTAAATATACAATTCAATGAATTTTAAAAGCAGCCTTAAATTATTCCAAAAAGTATATATTTATATATTAATCCTAGACTTGCGAAAAAATCAATGAACATTAAATAAAAACCAATTGGGTAGGTATACCCGAGACACCATCTAGATTGCAAATAAATTCGGGTAGGATCTTGAAGTCAATATAGAAAGATAGCAACCAATGACATGTGCGAGTTAATTGAAGATGATATTAACGGTTTTTAAAATGAAGTATAAAAGCAATGAGATGGCATTACCTCAATTGGGTAGAGCGTTGTTCCGCAGAGCCCGAGAGGTCGCGGGTTCGATTACCCGATGCGACTATTACCTTTTTTTATTTTCTTTGTCTTTTCTGTTTCGTACTTCATTTGAGATTTGTCAATATCATCTTCAATGATTAAAAAATATTACTTAATGAGGGTATTTCTTTTTAAATACATTAATAAATAAATAAAACTTTATGATTTCTCTTTCGTCACTCTGTTGTAACGAAACTTTCAGCAAAATAATAATATCCGTAAGAAAGCACCCTTAGCGGCGGATCAGCGCTAATCCCGGGTTAAGTTGGATATCAATGAGAACGCGGGTTAATACCTACTACCCACCGCCACTAGCTGGGGTTCAATCTGAAGCCCTATTCTGGTTTTTCATAACGGAAATTCGTTATCCTTTTCCGTGTGCTTAAATACTTCTTTCTCAACTGCGGTTTCGGCTCTCTCGGTTAACAGCTGTCTTTTAGAGAAGGACATTTTTTTAAAAAATATCGACATTAGCGTAGTCTTAATAATAAAAAAAACAATACTCTTTGAGTATAGACTTTCATCATTATTAGTGCGTCATTTGTCGCATAATAATTCAATTAAATTAACCGAATTAACGAAGTTCCTATGTTTGCATAGTGCCCATGCCAAAAGTCAAAAATGTAAGGTAAAAGTAATTTAAATTCTAAAAATTATAATAAACTGCCCGTGTAAAATAAGTAATAATAAAGTTCATCTATGATACAAATACAATATTTTTAATTAAACCACAAACTCCTTTAAAAATGTATTGTCATTGACATGCAATCAGAATTGCAGTTAAGCAAAATGTCTTTAAGCCTAAGGAAAATTTCCTCAAAACGAACCAGAATAGGCATCCGGGATGTGATACGTGATCACATCAAGATAGGAAGATTTTTCTGCTGTTATTTTTAGATTTTTTATACATGTAATATGGTGAACCTTCAAAATGTGGTATTGTTATTGGAAAACGATTTATATCGGCAACGTGGCATAGAAAGTCTAATAATAGATTTTTTAATGTCGTTTCAAACAGTGAAATAAACATATATTCAATGTATTAGAAATAATCATTGAAGCTTAGGAACCACATTGTAATATTTGATCATCGAAGAAGTTAATATTAGCAAATCTCAAATGAAACATTAACAAAAAATTGCTTTGTCAGAAAATGTCAAATTTCTGATTTGATTTTGATAAGTGCTTTTTGAGAAGTCCTTATAAATTTAAAAAATATTTAATAAATATTTTTCTAAATGAATTCAAAATTACTTTATATTCTAGACTTTATTAATATATACATATCAACACGTTTCGAAAGCGAAGTTTTCCTCATCAGTACGTGCATCAAGTATAGAAAAATGATAAACATAGAACACATTAATTTTAGAATAGAAAAATTATAAAAAATAAACATAATTTGATCAAAATTGGTAAGTAATTAATCAAAAATGTTATAAAAAAAATTATTATAAAACATTAAATAACAATAGTAAATTAAAAGAGACATTATTTTTATTATTAATATTAATGTAAAACAAATTCAACAGATAGCTGTTTTAATTTAATTTTATTTTTGGTTATTAATTATATTTAATTGACTATTAACATTTCTATAATTTCGAAATTTAAAAAAAAAATGTAAACCAGTTTATTTGTATGTAAAATTTTTAAACTCTTATTTATTTTTCTATTAAAAAACATTATGTATATCGTATTGTGTAATAAAATCATAATTATTACGATTTAATAAATAATCCCTCTCCGACATCCATCTCCTTTGAAATAATATGATATTAAATTAAATATAATTAATCATTAAAAACACATTAAATATGTAGATAGTACTTGTATAATGATGAGAAAAGTATATGGGTAATTATTCCATAGGCTTATGGATTAGAGTAGGTACATTTAAGCAGTCATCGAAATTTCACTTTATCTTCATGAATCTCATAATGTTTTTAATTTTTTTACAAAGCAGTCGTGTGTTCTTTGCAAACTATAACTTGTATCTTATTTTCATTAGCTACTGACAACATATTGATCAGATTTGGTTGTTTGCTATCAAAGCACTCTATTTTATTCTGATCTCGTCATGAAAGTAACTGAAAACAGAGAGCTTAAAAACTACCTCATAAAGGCCCTAAAGTAAAAAGCTTTGACAAAAGGAAGTCCTTTGGGAACCAATTCCAAGAATAAGAAAAAGTTCTTTTGGGCTAGTTTTCTAACACAAAGAAATTGTATTTTCTTGTCAATAATAGAATTGTCGTAATTAGAGCCCAACATATAAATTATATCTTATGTTTAATCTCCAGATCTCTGTTAATACCACAAAATCGTCATCCTGTCCAAAACCCGTTGGATTATGGCATTCTAAGTTGGGAGATGTTATGTCGAAAATAAGTGTAATTAGGAAGAGGTAAAAAAAAGGTTGGTCCTGACTAGCATGATGTAATTAACGGACGTATCTAGAGCCATTTATACTCCATCGTAAGTAAAAATACAGTAATCACCATGGGAGTCATTCTCCATAATGGAGGGTCGAGTGTTTGTAACCTTTTAGCATTTTTGCAAGCCTAATGTGATGGTTTTTTGTCAAAATACTTATTATATAATATCATAATTACAATACAGTTTAATAAAAATATCTGTTAAAAATATACTTTTTTCCGTTTTTACTTATCTACAGAGAATGTTTATCAAGTAATTGTGGTAAATATAAAAACAGTATAATAATTTTTTCTTTGTTACATGTTTAACAAGATGTTTACCTATTTGTATTACTCTTAACTGAAAATACCTCCAGGTCCTGACATTTTATGGCAACATGCTACACTAGCATCCTGTAGCGGCCCGAGTTGTTCGAATTAGGTTTTCCATACATTTTAATAAATTTTCCGTGAAATATATTCTTAATAAATTATAGAAATCGAAAAATCTGAATATAAATATTAGGTAACCTATACATGATTTTACTCATTTTGTGTATTCAATGGTAAAACTCAACTGCTCGCCCACTGTCTAAATTGTGTAGGAGAGAATAAAATGTTAATTATAACAGCAAAATAATCCGTGGCACTATTTTGACAAAGTTACGCGTGTAATCAAATATTATGGACATCACGTGTAGGTAACCTAATATTTATTTTTTGACATTTCGATTCTTATAATTTATTAAGTTACCCCTGACACCCAAACTTAAATGTAAACCACAGTTTATGTATTAATTGCACCAGTCTGAAGATAGCCGTCACATGCTGAAACTGGTGACGCTCAAAAATAAAAGTGGAATGAAGTTAGAAAGGGTCGTTTATTTCATCATTATTATGAATACATTACACAGAACATTTATTAAAATGTACGGAAAAATCCATTTCGTCAACTCCTGCCACCAGGGGCGCTTGTGTAGCATGTTGCCATCTCAATGTAGGGAAAATGTCAGGAGTTGCGCGTATTGTCATATTTCTACTGTATTTGATTTTACATGTTTTAGAACAATAGAAATACAAAAATCTACATTAAGGGACGCCGCCATGGAGTGAAAGACAATGCGACGCGAGAACGTATTACAAGATGGTAGATAAAATCACAGCATGTTCGTAAATGTATGTATAAACGTATTTCAATGTAGGAATAGTGTTTTTACTGGCAAGAACAAAAATACCCCGTTTTTACTTACAAACAGTCATGAAATTACGATAACATCGAAACAATTTCATATTTAAAAAAAAAATTAAAACGAGTAATATTAAATTACGTCTCATGTAAAACAAAAGAAATTTATATTTTAACTTCCCATATTCAATTTTTGTTTTGCAAATTTTGTTAATTGCTGTGTTTTTACTTACGACCCAGAATAACCATCTCTCGATATTGGTTGGATATACATAAATGATATCGTAATATGTGTAATATAATCTTAGTTGAATTGAAAAAATAACCGTACAATAAGGGGCATAATATTGGATACTGAAGGATGACAGCTTAACTTACTAAATACCAATACTGTTCCTAACCAAAATATAAATTATATCTGAAAAAGAGTTATATTGCAAACTAAACTAAAGAAATCCTCTGTTGGTACCTCAAGCCAAAGAGTAATCTCATCAAATCCGTGGTTTCGCGAATTCCCCACAGTCGTAAAATAAATATATCCACTCATAAAAAAAACTTCCACTATTCGATGTAAAAATGATGCCTAAGAAGTTGCAGGAACTTCTCAAATTATATTGATGTCGGGTAGTTTGTTTGTGTTTTGGTAGTTTGTCACATAATGACTATCTATCCCAAGGTTCTTTTTCATTTTATTGTTATGACCAGTTGTTTACAACGGTTGGTCCGTGAACTTGTCACAAATTATTTAAATTTATTTTGCTTTTGTAGAAGTTAGAAATTCTGGTAAATTACTCGAGCAGGATTTAAATTAATAAAAAAAAAACATCGCCGTAAGTACATATTAGTAGCGTGTAGTCCATATAGGAAGAAAAGCTGTGCCTTACCCTACGAAAAATGAACCATTAGAAGAAATTAGACATAAATTTTAAAGGCGACAAATTTTGTTTTTCCATGAATATAGTAAGGAACTTGTTCGCTCTTTTGTTCACTTGGCCATAAGAATCAGCGGAAGATGATAGAACAGTCCTTTTGAAATCGACTGCTCCGAGGAAGACAACATTAACTAAAAAAATTAAGTGTTCGACATACTTATATTCTTAAAGTAAAAAAAAATATTAGTACTATTTTTGGGCTAAAATTCCAAATTAAATTTTGTATAAAAAATTGCTCGCAGCCGTTCCTGACTGCCATCTACCAATTTTGAATATCAAACTGTAGAATAATATTCTCGCAGGAATCTCAGATTGAATAATTTGTTTAAATGTTGAAAAATATATAAATAGAGACATATTTGGGGTGTTACCCAGAACGATGTATATCATATTTAGAACTCCGCGAAATAGTTATTCTATTTTTACAGTTACGCACGTGTAACAAGTTGAAAAACACTGGCTTCGAGGACGGGAAGCAGAACGTTTATGACATGAAATCTGTAAGAATCAATACTTTGTGTACACACAAAAAGTTAAAGGAAGCGGAGTGGGAGTTTTAGTAGGATGGCCATCAGCGGCGTGCGCGTACAAGTGTATAAGTCTTTAGTCAGAGTAGGTAGTAGGAAAAACGGCGATATAATTGATATAAAAAAATATAAAAAATAAAACAAAAAACTTGCTATAGATGTTGTAAGATTTCGCTACGAATGGCCAAGGTGTTGGCTTTAGTCGATGTGGGTTGAGATTAAATAAAGAACATCAAATATCCAAAAACGACTCCATTTATGCGTATTACAAGTATGAGTATACTGTGTCATACTTTGTAAATAAAGTTTTCATATTTTTTCGACAGTATAATTGCATGAAAGAAAGCTAACGTAATATGATCATTATTTCGTTAGTAAAGGAGTTGTACTAATTTTTAAAGGTACCAACAGATGGCACCGGTCACTACATTTGCTGGCTACTATTTGTACCTAAGGGCACGGTCTTTCAGACACTAACATAAACGAGTTTTCCCTTGAATGCGCATCGCGCACACATGCACATTTCTTGTGTCGAATGAAGACAACAATGAATATAACATGTGCGTCATTTTGCGTACATAGTTCCTGCCTGTGGCGCACGCGGTGCTGAGTTTCTTTACTTGGGGACTTTTTTTTTTGAAAGAGTAGTTGGATTCCTTGTAATAATATAATAAATTAGAATATAATTCATGTTTCTATATGAGAAAGGTAGGGCTGGCAATGTTTATGTGCCTATATGGACGGCACGCTTCTGATTGCCATCATGGAATCATGTAAAACCTCAAGTTGGTACGTAAGCGTACTTAGGAAGAAAACTTTACTTAAGAAAAACTACTTAGTGACTTCACCAGTGAAACATATTTGAGAGAGAAGTATTAAAAGGTATTTGAATTGGTTATCAATGTATTTTTTCCGTTTATTTAACAAATCAGCAATCAATCCTGTGTTACAAAAATAGATTTCCCCATATTAATAACCCTATATATAATACAAATAGACTAGATCACACATACAAAACTAGTCTCAATTTTAATGAAGGATTAATGGTCTCTAAGCATACAAACAAATGTGGACAACGAACTTTAGATCACTTGATTCCTAGTTGTATCAATATGTTACCCGCTTAAATAAAAAACTGTATTAAAACGAAACAATTAAAAAATATATTGAAAACTAGGCTAGCTGAATGAAGCTATTTGTATTAGATAATAAGGAAATATTATTTTATATATGATTAATTGTTGTCTTTTATGTTTTTTTATAAATTTTTTTTTAATTAATTTTGAGCAAGATTTTTGAGAAATATTTATGTTTTTAGTTTATTATATATGTTTTTATGTTTTTATTTTTATTTTAGATCGACATATCAGTAAAATTTGGGTTTGAATAACAAACTCCCGTCAGACGAACCTCGAAAAAGTAGTTTATCGGGACTTTTTGCTTTTATTTTTTCTAGTGTAAAACGTAAATAAAAAAAATACGTATATTGATATTGTAATGATAATAGTTTTGGAATATTATACAATTTTTTACCGAATGCTAAAACTACCGACGATTACTGTTTTAAGGCGGTATTGTTGTCTATAAATATAAGTAGATATACCTTTTTAAATACCCCAGTCTAAACGGAATAGTGACATTCAGAACATTAGCTGAGTTAAAGAATTTTATTCATAAGTATGACCAGGGAGAGCAAAGACGCGGCTGCGCGCTTCCATTGAGATGAAGCGAGAAGAAAACGCGTAACAAAAACGTAAAGGGAACAAAAAGTAAGGACTAAAGGAG